>CALZFC010000128.1:107500-172500 GCA_945643635.1 Allodiplogaster sudhausi
TCGATTTATATGTATGTCTACATACATTTAAAGGCGCGAAGATGTTTGCGGTTATCATGGCGACTGACTTCGTAGAACCGAGAGGAAGCCGTAGCAGGAACTGTCCTCTGCATCGGTGCAAACAAGATTATTAAGCTAAGCTGGTATTAACGAGAACTCGTTCAGAATTACGGATGCTTCTACAGCAGAGTATCTACCAAACGAACCTGATCTCTTCACCGCGAATGCCAACTACTTTGTGTTCAACAAGAAACTCGTTTCTCGCGAGGCCTTCAAGACTATTCGCTTCATCAATTCCGCCCTTTTTAATGAAGACATGGCTTGTTGCCTCCTGGAAAACCGGAAACATTTATCATTCTATGGCCTTTAGAGAAGCGGCTTCTGGCGTCGCAGGGAAGGCGCGCGTCCTGCGCAAATGGAAGCGGCGCAGAAGGCGACTGGCCCCTCCTTCAGTGCGGTCAGCATGGCACGGCTGGCTGACGTCATCAAGGCATGGATTCTCTTTGCAATCAGTGCTTTGTTCAAGTATTGAGCTTATTCGATAAGCTCTTTAAAGGAGGGCGATCACCGAAAAATTATGTGATATTTCAAATTGCCGCGGCCCTTCGCACTCTCATTCGCGCGTGTGCTATTTTCACGCAGCGGGTTTGTGCGACCAGCGAAATAGCCGTGAGGAATCACAGGGCAGACGCGGCAATTCGAACCTGAATTAAATATTTTCATTAATCGCCCTCCTTTAAAGGAGATCGGTCAACGAAAAATATTGAATGGCAAGTTCTTATTGCCGCGTCTGACCAGCGAGTACGAATTCGTGAGATTTTTTTGATTTTTTTATTTATTTCGCAGGTCTCACAAGCGCGCTACTTGAGAAAAAGCATGAGTTAATGTGAGTGCGAATGCCCCGGCAATTTGAAATCTCACATACTTTTTTTTCGGTGATCGCCATCCTTGCTTTAGACAGTCGGAGGAAGAATAGAATAGATTATTTTCAGGTCGTCTCTGGCGTTTACGCCGTAGCCATTGCTTCTCTCATCGTCGAAATTTTCTACTCGATTCATGGCGCAGACTTGCGGAGAAGAATTCCACCGCAGCTACTGTTGCTTATTAGAAAATTATTTCTGTACTAACGCAAACTTTGCCTATTATTCGTTGCTGCAAGCTAATGAATTGATGTAGAGTAGCTTAATTGTGGGCATAAGAAAATGTTCAAAGGAGAAGAAGTAGTGAAAAAAGAATGCTTTGAGGTTCATATACACTTTCGATAAGTCAATCTTGCAACGAGTTGAGGAGACATAAAGAGACGAAACATTACGGAATTCTCTCTCTCTCTGTCTCTCTCTCTGGATCTCTCTTTCTTTCTGTCTCCTCTCTTTCTCTCCTTTCTCTCTCTGTCTCTCTCTCTGTATCCCTCTCTATCTCTTTCTCGCGTTCTCTCGCTCTAACTCTTTCTCTCTCTCTCTCTCTCTCTCTCTCTCTCTTTCTCTCTCTCTCTCTTCAATCTCGATTACCATTTACAATACTTTCCCTTCCTTCGCTTGTCACAGGTGACAAGAACGACACATTGAACAAGGTATATTTGATCGTTCCTCGCTCAAAAAATTTAACCATATAGTGTTCTCTCCTCTCACTCCTTTCGAGTTCCGAAATCTATCTCTCTCTCCCTCTGTCTATCTCCCTCTCTCTTTCTCTATCTCTATCTCTTTCGGTTCCATTGCTGTAATGGAACAGAGGGAGAGAGAGAGAGAGAAAGAGAGAGAGAGACTGTAGTGCAATTGTTCGTTGTAAAGTCTGCAAGCTTGCATATTAACCCGTCCGTACTTGCCTTCACGAAGTATTCAAGACCAACTTATTAGATCCAATTTTTCACTTGACTTATTATCATTTTAACAAATATTTTGTATAATGAGGATAAGGGTTGAAAGTTTATTTATTGATTGTGCAATTTTATGCTTCATAAATGGGTCAAACGAACTCAGCCCATCGCAATTCTGACTAAGGTAAGACGCGAGAGAGAGAGAGAAATAGAAAGAGAGATAGAGAGAGAGAGAGGGAGAGAGAGAAAGAGTGGGAGAGAGAGCATGATCAGCTTCTTCATCTTCAGGCAGACAGCAAGGCGGAAGGGCAAGCGAGGCGTGCAATTGTGTCCCCCAGAGATGGGAGAAGACAGCGAGAAGAATAACATTCTGTTCCTCTCCTGCAATCATGGGAAAACAATGAATAAGGCAGAGACGGAACACTGATTCACCCCCCCCCCCCCCCTCCCCCCAACCGCGTTGACTCTGCCAACTGGAATGAATTTTGCAAAAATGCTGTTATAGTTAGTCACCCATGAAAAACAGAGGAAAAATTCGCAGGCAGACATGTAATACAAGAGCACCCTTTTTCATGAATGATGGATCGAGACAGACATATTAACTGTGATGCAAACAGAGTGAGTAGTAGGCAACTTGATGAACGCTTTCAGCCTGTGTTGTTGTCTTTCGAACAGAAGCAGGAAGTGCAGCAGCCAGTTTTCACTGCCGGAGCTTGATGGCAAGCCAGATTGATGAGTGGACCGTATTTTGGACCACAATGTGAATTCCCATGCAGTGAGCCCGACGACCAGATATGTTACTTGTAGAATTCATGGTAAGCTCCATCCATGCCAAGGGGCCACTCCTGTCCATAAACTGCCATATATTGATATGTAGTGTGGGTCAAGTTAACGGATGGATGTCCCTAAAAGTGTGTTCTAGTCCACCCTAAACAATTTACACTCGTTGGTTTTGAAGGCTTATCAATCACTAGGGTCCTAAATATGGAGATTTTCTTCCATATGACATTTAGGAGGTCCTGAGCCGGAAAACTCGTGTCTTGTTGCAGTGGGGTAGTAATAATTTTTATTGTGTTTCCAAATCTTGCAGAATTTTATGTGGGATGTGACCCCTGCGTCCATGGAAAGTGGGATGTTATACAGTCAATTCTTCGCAAGTAATAGCATTGACAGGTCGATAGAAGAACTTAGACTCCGCCCAATCCAATAATTTAAAACAGAGTGTCATGGCATCTATTTTGATAAATGTCTCTCAAAACGCCCCAATTTCGTGTCTCAAGAAGTGTCTTTTGTTTCTTGCATTTATGCAACAGATTGAACACTTGACATGTCGAATTCATCCTTCTTCCCATCAGATGACTTTCTCGAGATTGAACGCTCTTTTTTAGAAAAAAAAATTTAACTCCGTGTGAAAAACATTTTATAGCTTGACTTCTAATAGTGAATAAGAAATTGTTTATGCGATCAAATTAATAAATAGTTCATATTATGAATTTGTTCGTAAGACACATATTTTTGTATTGTCAACGAAAAAGACGAGACTGTGTAACCATTTTGGTCGTCTTCACTCCACCCGATCGGTCTGCTCTCTCGGTGCTGCCTTCCGATGGGATCTTGCGAAATGGCGGTGCCGCCTCAGGAGAAGAAGTCAGCTCATTTGTCTTGGGCAAATAAAATAATTATGACCATTTACGGTGCTAAACGCGATCCTAAGAGCCACTGATGAAATGGTCTGGCCAGTATGCATATTAAGAGAGGATGTCAGTAAGACTCGAGCAGGGTCCAATTATGACCTGCCCTAGGAATTTTTTTTTGATTTTGTTCACCAAAATTGAACACAGTATACAACTCGACGTGGCGAACAAAATAAGCTATATTTCAAAGGTGAAAAATTTTTTCCGTGCGAGACCCAGTACGGTAATCTTATAAATTTAATTGGTCATAAGTCGCTTCAAACTTATTATTAGACAACCATCGAGGTATCATTGGATAGCTGATTGAACGGGCTTTAATTTTGATCTTGGGAGATACTTTCGTAGAATTTGAATTTGACCCTAAAACACTTCCCTAAACATTTTCGAAGGCGGTTTTTGGCAAAATTAAGTATTTTATGCTCATTTCCGCACCACGGCTCCTATATACTCTTAAAGTGCTTGAAATTTGCTACAACATATGTCTTTTTCAGGAAAATTGAAGGTCCCAGGATTAGGTTCCTAAGCGCTTGAACATGATCCTGTGTAAACTGTAACACCGTGCAAGCGCATTCTTCGATCCATAACTGCGCTCAATGTCAATATTACAAAATCATATGTATATCATCTTAGAGCTCTCACGGAGATCTTCAAATGTTACATACATACTTTTATTGAAAAGTTTGGATTTATATGAGAAATTACGTTCTGTATAATTAGAAGGCTTAAAAAACTACTTCAAACAAATTTCCGTATGTCCAAACATGCATCAAAAGAAAGAGGATGAAATTTGCTACAAGATGAACCCCTTTCAATGGAATTCCATGCATATGATCTTTTGTTATAAGCCACAAGAGTAGGATAACAAGGACTTATGGAAAAAAACTGTAGAAAAATGGATTGGAATATTCTAATTCGAATAACCTAAATTCTTGGTCAAAATGACAGCGACGCTACTGGCACTATTTTTCTGATTTATAAAAAAAGATCGTATGCATGGAATTCCATTGAAAGGGGTTCATCTTGTAGCAAATTTCATCCTTTTTCTAATGATGTATGTTTCGTCAGGCGAAAATGTTTTTAAAGTAGTTTTTTAAGCCTTCTAATTGTACAGAACGAAATTTCCCATATAAATTGAAACTTTTCAATAAAAGTATGTATGTAACATTTGAAGATCTCCGTGAGAGCTCTTAGATGATATACTTACGATTCTGTAATATTGACATTGAGCGCAGTTATGGATCGAAGAATGCGCTTGCACGGTGTTACAGTTTACACAGGATCAAGTTCAAGCGCTTAGGAACCTAATCCTGGGACCTTCAATTTTCCTGAAAAAGACATATGTTGTAGCAAATTTCAAGCACTTTAAGCGTATATAGGAGCCGTTGTGCGGAAATGAGCATAAAATACTTAATTTTGCCAAAAACCGCCTTCGAAAATGTTTAGGGCCGTGGTTTAGGGTCAAATTCAAATTCTACGAAAGTATCTCCCAAGATCAAAATTAAAGCCCGTTCAATCAGCTATCCAATGATACGTCTAATAATAAGTTTGAAGCGACTTATGACCAATTAAATTTATAAGATTACTGTACTGGGTCTCGCACGGAAATTTTTTTTCACATTTGAAATATAGCCTATTTTGTTCGCCAAGTCGAGTTGTTTACTGTACTCAATTTTTATGAACAAAATCGAAAAAAAAATTCCTAGGACAGGCCTTGATCGAAGGATACTGACAGGCTCTCTTAAGACAGCATGTCTGTAGCCTTTGAGCACGACCTGCACTGGGGAATTTTTTTCGATTTCGCTTATGAAAATTGGCTCACCTATACAGCTCGATGTCCTCTACAACATACCGTACATTTAAATTTTTTTCAGAAAAATTCCGTTCGGGAAACAGTACAGTACCCTTCAAAATATGATGAACCATAACTCGGTTAATTTTCCGAATTTGACGAAATCAAAGATACCGTTCGATAGCCCGTTGAACGCTCTTCAATTTTGATCTTACGTAAAATATTCAAAAAAATATTTTCGACCCAAAACACGGCCCTGAACATTTTTGTGACCACTTTTTGGAAACTTTTTGCTCATTTTTGGACAGAGTACCCTGCAGTTTTTTGATATGTTGTAGCGCGTGAAATTTTCTACAAGAATTCGTTTCAGTCAATAACATAGCGGTAGGCACACCTTGCGAAAAATGCGCGCGAGTCGGTCAAAATGGCGCATTTTAGGTCGCCGAGACACAGTGCAAGCGCATTCATCGATCCATAACTACGCTCAATCTTAATATTACAAAATCATAAGTATATCATCTAAGAGCTCTCATGGAGATCTTCAAATGTTACATACATACTTTTATTGAAAAGTTTGGATTTATATGGGAAATTTCGTTCTGAATAATAAGAAGGCTTAAAAAACTACTTCAGAAACGTTTCCACATGCCGAATCATACATCAAAAGAAAGAGGATGAAATTTGGTACAAGGTGAGCCCCTTTAAATAAAATTCCATTCCTACGATCTTTTGTTATAAGCCATAAGAGAAGGGCCAGTAGCGTCACTGTCATTTCGAGCGAGAATTCATAGTTTAGTTTATTCGAATTAGAATATTCCAATCCTTTTTTCTACACATTTTCCACTAGGCCTTGTTATCCTATTCTTATGGCTTATAACAAAAGAGAGTAAGCATGGAATTTCATTTAAAGGGGTTCATTTTGTACCGAATTTCATCCATTTCTTTTGATGTATGATTCGGCATGTGGAAACGTTTCTGAAGTAGTTTTTTAAGCCTTCTTATTATTCAGAACGAAATTTCCCATATAAATCCAAACTTTTCAATAAAATCATGTATGTAACATTTGAAGATCTCCATGAGAGCTCTTGAATGATATACTTACGATTTTGTAATATTAAGATTGAGCGTAGTTATGAATCGATGAATGCGCTTGCACTGTGTCTCGGCGACCGAAAATGCGCCATTTTGATCGACTCGCGCGCATTTTTCGCAAGGTGTGCCTACCGCTATGTTATTGACTGAAACGAATTCTTGTAGCAAATTTCACGCGCTACAACATATCAAAAAACTTCAGGGTACTTTTTCCAAAAATGAACAAAAATTTTCAAAAAAGTGGTCACAAAAATGTTCAGGGCCGTGTTTTGGGTCGAAAATATTTTTTTGAATATTTTAAGTAAGATCAAAATTGAAGAGCGTCCAACGGGCTATCGAACGGTATCTTTGATTTCGTCAAATTCGAAAAATTAGGCGAGTTATGGTTCATCATATTTTGAAGGGTACTGTACTGTTTAACGAACGGAATTTTTCATAAAAAAATTAAAATGTACGGTATGTTGTAGAGGACGTCGAGTTGTATAGGTGAGCCAATTTTCATAAGCGAAATCGAAAAAAATTCCCCAGTGCAGCACCCAATAATGCCGTGCTCGAGTCTTATGGAGAGGCTGTCTTAATGCAGAGAGTTTTGTCCCCAGATCTATGAATATCGTCATACACTTCCTTTTTTGTCCGCTCTAAAAAAAAACTGATCTTTCATGAAATACTACTATTTTCAGGAAAGATCTTCCCGAGCAGCGGCGAGTGACCATCCGCGATTATGGCGGATTTGCAATTCTCGTCACAATAAATCTACTCAATTACATGGATCGATTCACTGTGTCTGGTTATTTGTTTGTGCCATTGCTGAATGTTGTCCGAACTGGCTGCAAAAGTGCAGAAATGTATTTTTCAAACTTAGAATTCTGTCTGAAGTTTTTTTTAATGCTAGTGATTTTCTGTTAAATGTAGTAAACTTTCAGGAGTGCTTACACAGATCCATGTTTACTTCTCAATCAACAACGCGGACAGTGGCCTCCTCAATGCTGTCTTCATGGCCCTTTTCGCTGTCTGCTCGCCAATATTTGGTTTTTTTGGCGATCGGTCAGCAATTTTTCAATTCTAATAGGGAAATTAATGATAATTCCAAGTGTGGCATTCGTAGTTTTCGTACGATAATTAGCGTCAGTGCGAACGCAGCGTGAAACTGCCGCTATTTGGGTTCCGGCCTAGGCATACAGTCCCGCCCAACATTATGGGGTCACGAATGCATTGAATATCTTTAATATATTCTTAAGATTCTCTTTAATTGTGGCTCGTAGAAGGAAATGTACGAGGAATGCATATGTGTTCTGAAATCAGCTTTTTTTTTCTCTACAGAATACATGCAGCCATTCTTAAAATTACTCAAATTTTTTTGCCAATGTTTTTAATTCTAGTGCAGTCATGTGCCTTTGGTGCATAAAGAAACAGTGCAAACGTCGGCAGTACAGTTTACGAAATTGTTTGGCAAATAGCCAAGAATTTTGCTTTGAAATTGGACAGCGAAAGTTGCGTTCTCGCATTCCTGCACATTTTATGCTGGTCTTATTGCTTTTTGTTAGTCGTAGTTGCTCATGGTGTTTTACTTTAGCGTTGCTGTCGCTGGAATGGCCGGTGGATCGACAACCGGCCGCGTTCAACCAGCGGCTGAGTGAATCATCTTACAATTAGATTAGTCAACTTGTTCTTTTATGCATGGCAAATTTACTCATTTTATTCTTTCGTAAATTCTCATTTTAGTCATTATTAGATGAATGAGATGCTTTGTGGAAAATTTTCAAAGCACGTGGCGAGTCATGCGCAACTGCTGCCCTCTTCCGAGAGTAACATCTATCAACAGGTTAGACCTTTATTCCATTTTAATAGACCGTATAAAGGCTAAGAACAACAAAGGTAAAAATTTACCGAAGAGCTTATTCTATTTTTAAGTGAAGAAATATAACAAAAAAGTAAACAGTGTTTATTCTCAAAAAGTCCAGGTAATCTTATACTATAATCTAATCTATAAATGCTAGTAAAACCTCACTCTACGAAGTTGCCTCCCTTTGCAGCAATAACATTATCAATAGCCTTGTGTATATGAGATATATAACTACGGCACTTCTTCTTGGTCATCTTGGTGTCCCAGAACTCCCGAATCGTTGCCGTAAGATCGTCGAGAGTGTGACCAGGGCAGTTGTCCCTAATTTTATGTGATAAGGGAAATCAGTTATAAAATTCATTCTTTGATTATGTAAACTACCCTACTTAGTGTACACTTTCTGATGGCTAGCTCACCGTACGTATCTCTTCATCTCAGCCTAGACCAGTTCGATAACGTTAATGTAAGGCGATTCTGCTGGCCAATCCAGGACATTGACTCCGAGCTGGGCGAAGCGGGCCCGCGTGAACTTGCTGTTATGAACCGGAGCATTATCCTGCACGAGACTGTATCTGCAACATGATTTGACGGTAAACTGAAAATGGACTTTTAAGTTTAATTTTTCTTTATTTTTATTGCTTTGGAATAAATTACCGCCCATCGTATAACTCGGTGCCAAACTGGTGAACTGTTTTCTCATAGATCGTGCAGAACTTCTGACTGTCCATGCGTTCCTGGAGAGTAGACAACTTTACTAGTATCTGTTAACAGAAAAGTTATATTAAATAGCGTTGACTAATTCTAATCACTGTGAATAATTTACCTTGCCGTCAAATATGAAGAGGGGAGTTGGTCCTCGCCAAGAAATGCCTCCATACACATGCACTTTGACCGGGTGGTTCGGCAAAGGAGCCAGCCTATTCTTATCATTTGGTCCAGTCACAATTCTCAGGGACTTGTTGGGATCGGCTTGTACAGTAGACTCATCAGTGAAAATACTGTCAACGAACATTTCCCCTTTTCTTTTCATCTCGGTACACCAGTTCAATCTCTTGACTTTATTGCCATCTCGGATGAAATGGCAATACTTGGGAGAGTACTTTCTAAGGCCTGCTTCTGCTCGAAGACGTTTGAGTGTGGTGACCGAGAAGCGGCAACCGACTCGACGAACCAGCTCCGGAATCGCATTTTGAGCAGTCAAGGAAGGATCCTTGGCATACATCACACGGAGTGCCTGTGCCAATTGTGCCCCCATTATTCTTCTCCTTTTGTTTTCCGCTATTTTCACTGTTCTCTCTCTCTCTCTCTCTCTCTCTCCCTCTAACGTGTCTATATCACTTATTTGTTTCAGATTTCCCCAGTTGTTAGTTATATTCTTTTCTCGATGTCTTCTACTCTCTCGGTCTCTCGCTTCTCCTGTGTCTCTCCCTCATTTGTTCCAGTATTGCCTCGTCAAACATCTATGTCACCCTGTCTCCTCTCCTCACCCTCTCTCCTCTCCTCTTCCTCAGTCATCTCTTCTCTCTCTCTCTCTCTACAGGTAGCAAAGCGACGAGAAACACACCTTCCTTGCAAGGGACTTCTTGACGGGGGCGAACTTTCCATTCCTAGCTTTCTTCACTGTGGGGTTTGCAGGGCGTCGAAGCGTCTTAAGTATCGTTTTGTAGGCGATGGCGTGCTCAAGATCCTGTTGATAGCCTTGGCCGAACCACCAGTCCGGGCATGCTCGATGAGGACTCTCCGAGACAGCGGGTGCATAAATGTTTAATACTGCAAGCAGAGGAGTCCGAACAGCAGATCAAATGAAGAGCACAGCATGAAAATTTTTGAAGTGATGGAGGAAAGGGGCTATGAGTGGCCCTCCTGATCTACGAAGCAACACAAAGCTCACGATCTGAACACCTCTCTACCTCACTCTCCCTCTTTCCCCCTCTCTCTCGCTCTCTCTCTCTCACTCTCTTTCCCCCCTCTCCAATTCTCTTTCTCTCTCTGAAAGTCTCACCTATTGTTCCTGTTCACACCTATTTGTCAACCAACAATGCTCTTTTAGTTGCTTTCTGTATCACTTTCCACTTCTTTGATGCTCATGTATTTCCTTGAATTCATGTAATTCTTTTATCGCTTCTATGACAGCGATGTCCCACTCACTGATTGCTTGGGACAAGATTGGCTCTCTACCGCAACAGAACACGGTCATCGAGACGAGTCGTCTTCCGACTCCAAAAGTTGGCTGCTCCAATTGGGTCAGGATCTTACGAACAGACTATTAAGACAGTGGGGCCTTAGCGGTACAACAGTTGTTCATTTTTCAAAGGTAGAATATCGTAATAAAAAGAGATACAAAGGAGTCGTTCTGTTCATTGGCACTGAAGCAGCATGTGAAAAGGAGTGTGATAAACGAATCGGTTGTGCATCAAAGAAGAAAAAGTTGACCCTTTCATAGTTACATCCAAGTCTTATTTCTGTAAATAAACATGTGTAATAAGGTCTTCACTTGGCGCTGGAGTGATTGTGAGGCTGATCATCGAGAGCTCGGAGTCGGATGACGACGCGCCTCTTGTTCCCAACCGAGGTGCAACTCCATCCTCTCTCGCTCCCTCTACATCGCATGCTCCCTCTACAACTGGTGCGCTCTTCGCAACAGCAACTGCTCCACCGGCTAACTCACCACCGTGGCTTCAGGGACTCATCACCCACATGGACAACAAAAATAACCAGGTGCGACACACGAAACACACATGACCTACTCACGAAGGAGACAATAATAATGCAAAAGGTAAAAGAATTATTTCAGATGGAAAAGAGTTTAAATACGAGAATGGACCACATGGAGAGAAATTTTAACGAACGAATCGGTCTCTTGATGTCGGAAGTGAAAAGCCAGCGTGCCGAAACAACTGCTGCACGCCAAGCAGCGGAGCAGGCGGAGGCCATCAGCCAGAATGTCCTTGAAAGAAGCGCCCTGGCCAATCGAGGCCAAGGCTAGATAAGAGCGACATTACATTTACATATTTATGGTTTTCACACATATCCATTCAGAACCAGCGTTCACATTCATGGCTAAAGAAGAAGTGGCTTCAATGGCAGAAGCTGCTAGGAGTGCCGCGACATTTGGCAGAGTTCTTGCTTCGACAATCTTTGAAAATGAGATGGACCGTTATGAGCCTACCCTTCAGCGGACAAATGTTGCTAAGCGAAAATTTGTCTTTAAGGTTAAAAATGAATATTTAAGATAATAATTCAATCTGGCATAAGTTTAGATGATCGCCCACTACTTCCCTAAAGCTGATAGTGAGCTCCGCGTTCAAGAGATATATGCAAGACAGCTCATAGATAACTACCCTCGCAATCAGAAGAAGAAGCTAGCAAACCCGAATCGAACTGACGCTTCGGTAAATCATTAAATTCAATTTCAGGAATGAACGCAACAACTCTAATGGTGACAATGACAGCTGGGAGCCCACCCAGAGAAGCCGCTCACACTCGCGCTCTCGCAGTCCATTCAGTGCAAGAACGGAAAGAAATGGCGGAGAAGACGAGTTTGCTTTTGAATAAGGAGTACTTTATTAGCTCATTGTTATAATAACAGAATATTTCGTTTTCTAGTTGAATTATAAAATAATTAAATTTCGTTGTTATTAACCGGATGTAAGAATAAAGTACGATCGCTACCATCTTCTATATATGGTAGGCAGAAAAAGATATGAAACAGGAAACCTGAACCACAATGAGGATATGGAGTGCTAAGTTGGCGGAGCAATAGTGGCGACTCGACTCGCCTTGAGCTCTGAAAGTTATCCACAAAGCATCTCGTTCCTCGAATATTGCACACAACGCGTATTTATGAAGGAATAAATGAAGTAAATGCTTCAGCGAAAAAAGGAAGCAAGCAGCCGAGTTGACTAATCTGATATGTCTTGCTCCATGACTCGCTGAAGCCGCTTGCCGATCCCCCGTACACTCGAGCCACAGCAATACTAAATCAAAAAAAGCTTGCGTAATTCTGATACGATGTAGAAAATAAAGCAATAAAATGCACGGGAATGCTGGAATGAAATGTCGTTGATTTTCAAAGCAAAATTCTTGGCTATTTGCCAAACAATTTCGTAAACTGTACTGCCGACGTTTGCACTGTTTCTTTATACACCAAAGGCACATGACTGCACTAGAATTATCATGGCAAAACATTGGCAAACAAATTTGGGTAATTTTAAGAATGGCTGCATGT
The DNA here is from genome assembly GCA_945643635.1 of Allodiplogaster sudhausi. Lineage (NCBI taxonomy): Eukaryota > Metazoa > Nematoda > Chromadorea > Rhabditida > Diplogasteridae > Allodiplogaster > Allodiplogaster sudhausi. The sequence goes on from CALZFC010000128.1 coordinate 119,960, forward strand.
ATTCTGTAGAGAAAAAAAATGCTGATTTCAGAACACATATGCATTCCTCGTACATTTCTTTCTACGAGCCACAATTAAAGAGAATCTTAAGAATATATTAAAGATATTCAATGCATTCGTGACCCCATAATGTTGGGCGGGACTGTACATATGATACTGACTTCCTGGATTTACTATAAAGTCATGGCCCCGTGTTTTCTAACTAATTGATCCGTAGTTCCCTTGTTGCGTTCAATAGCTATATGGTCGTGCAATAGCGAGCTGTGTGGAACATGCAAAAGATTAGGTGACCCATGGGATCCGTGGTACAGACACCTGTCGCTTTAGCCTCAGATTGTGAGTTACGTTGAAAGATCACAAGTCGCGGGACTTACAAGAAATCACAGCTTTTCGGAGAGCTTGTAGCGCTTATTTAAATTACATATATACGGAATTTACATATGTTCGTGAAGAAAGGATCTCTCTGCAGTCCCGAAAAGCAAAGGAAACACATAATGATACTGTGCTTGCAGCTTCAATCGGAAGTGGATCATCGTAGAGGGCACCTCCATTTGGCTGGCCGCCGTTGCTGCCTCGTCTTTCGTGCCGAAGAACGTTAGTTTCGTTTTCGTTCATCATCCGCTTTCTAGTAATTGTCATGTCTACTCTCTCCTCTCGTTTACCTCTCGCTCTCTCTTCACCAGTTGTTCTGGCTCTTCGTCTTTCTCCGTGGCGTCGCAGGAGTGGGGCAGGCGGCCTTCGCAGTGGTCTGCCCTGCAATGATTGCCGATATGTTTCCAGCTCAGATCCGGCCGAAGATGCTCATGATATTCTACTTAACAATTCCATTTGGATGGTTAGCAATGCAAAACGTCTGTGTCTAGTTCTTTGTTTGAAAATTTCGCTTCCGCTTTCATGGCGCTCCGCGGAATACATTAACCCATTAAGATAAAACATTGATTGATAAAATGATTGATTGATACAAAGCTAAAATTAGAAAAGATTTTATTGAATTTAGTGGCCTCGGCTTCATCGCCGGTGCTGGAGTGGCTAATGCGTTGAACGACTGGCGTTGGGGCGTGAGAATCACAGCAATTTTTGGTTGGCCCCTTATTGACGTTTAGAAAAATGTCTAAGAAAAAAATGTTCAAAATGTACTCTCACGGTTTCCAGTGCAAGTAACTTATTGATGAGAAGAATTATCTGTTCTCGTCAGCCGTTGTCTGCCTTCTTCTGCTGCTGATGTTCGTGGAGGAACATCCACGAGGTCGAATGGATATCGAAGATGAGGAGGCGGTCAAAGGAGAGCGCGGCAGCTACGCGCAAGATATGAAAGCGCTGCTTAAAAAGTCTCTGACCCTAATACTATACGAGCTTACTTTATCATTAATGTTATTCAGCAACAGAAGAAGTTGTAACTCACAAAAGTCGACTGTATAAGTAAAAAAACAATATCACTGTTCAGTGCAACATTCGTGACATCGACCATCGGATACACGGCAGGCGTATTCGTCATCGGCACTCTTTCTTGGTCTGCTTCTTCGTTGGCAATGCAAATCATTATTGTCATTCAGTTGCTTTGTATGGCGACATCATAATGTCATTTCGTAATGAGTCATCATCTCTGCAGGTGGGAACCAACGGTTTTTGAACACGCCTTGGCTGCTCGGTTGAACGTCACGAGCGCATTATCTTCTGATGACAAGAGCCAGTACGTCATTTTCGTCTGATTTCAGTAATATTCGCTTCATTCCGCTATAAAGTTTGCAAAATAAGATGAATTTAGCGTCGCGATCACATTCGGCATCATAACATGCGTGACTGGCTTCCTCGGCGTTGCCATTGGAACCTCCGGATCGGCGGTTCGTTTTCTAATTCGATTTCCATGTTGTCTTGCCATGATCAAATTTCTTGTGAACTTGTCATCAATCAACGATATCAATTTAGCTCTTCAATGGCATTAATCGATTCCTTGTTAGTATAAATAAGTCAATAAATTCCTTTGAAGATGATGAAGAAGGGCAGTTGGTGTTGCCGTTCGATCCAGACGGAGAGAGCAGATGCCATTATGTGTGCCCTTGGGTTTCTGATCGCCCTGCCCACCCTCATTGTTTACTTCCAGCTCATTGAACACGATCAGACACTTGCATACGTCAGTGAACACAATCATTCATTCTTACGTATGTGAAATACACACAGCGCAAAGGCCTAAACACATGACATAATAAAAACAAGTAATAATAAGAAATGGAGAATGAGGCCTAAGAAAGAGAATGAGGCCTAAGACTGAGGTCTAAGAGGCCCTGCCGACCGGGACGAGCTGAAAAGGTAACAATGACTTGGCAGTGCAGGAGAGGCCTAGGTATGCGAAGGGAAGTTCGGCCGCGACGCGACCGCAAATAGAAGAAGGAAATTTGAAATACAGTAAATGAACGCTAAACATGCGGTTATTCGCATTATTGCGAACATATGGCACGGTTTCGAAAAGTGTCTGCGACTCGCGTTGTGTGGCCGCACGGCGTCATCAAGTCTGCCTGCAATTGCTAGGCTTCGGGGCAAGTATAGCCCCGAAGCCTTGCATTAGTTCTCTGTAGCTATGATACTTCACGGCCGCTATTGTTAGCAAAAGGAGGACTATTGAAGTGAACTATAGTCCACTTGGGCTAACAATAATGACAAGCGGCCAACGCGATAAAAGTTATGAACTACATATGTGCGCTGTGTGATTCCCTAAAACCTTTCTTTGGCCAAGATCTTCTTTCTTTATCAGATTGTCATGTTCATCTCCTCCACGGGTCTCTGCTTTAATTGGTCGATCAATATCGATCTGATACTGGTTCGCGCTCGTTCTCATTCGATGTATTTATTTGGAGTCGATGCATATATAAATTTTCTATATAAAATCTAGCCTTTCAAAAAAAAACAATACTACAATGTACTTGAGTGCGTGGTGATTCCAAGCAGATGCGCGACAGCCATCTCCTGGCAGATTCTCATTTCGAATCTCTTGGGTGGCGGCCCCGGACCGTACATCATCGGCCAGGTATCATCAGTCTATAATGGCTCCAATCCTTGCAAGCCAGTCCTATCTCCCTTTCTCTCAGTTTCTGTTTTACTCCCAATCTCCTTTCCTCCCCTCACCTCAGCTCTCGGATACCCTTCGAGGCTCGGACGACTCCCCTACGGGCCACTTCAATGCCATCCGAAACGCCTTCTACGTTCCGAATGCCCTTCTCGTGCTCGCCATCCTCTTCTACGTGGTCTCCGCCTTCACATTTCCGCGCGACCGCCGACGTTTCCACGAAGAATGCGGTTCCCGACACTTTATTTCTTTCTTTTTCGACACGTCGTGTAGTAAACTCTGAACAACAGTGGAAGAGCGATGGTTTGATGCTTTAAAATTAGAGAAGGTGCGATGAGAAAACAGATTTAGGAGCCGTTTTAAACCCCAAAACTATCTGTTAACTATACAACAGGCAAGGAATATCAAAAGTTTAAACAAGAACACGTAGATATTTGAGGTCACTCGGTCGCTGACTATGGCAACGCTTCGGTGCAGATCGAAGAGAACAGAGATGACGAAGGCCTCAAGAAGCGCATAATCGCACTCGGAACCGAGGGCGTTATCAACGCTTCCTTCACGGATTAGGATGAAAAAGAAATTCGGACGTTATCCATGCTCACGATGTTCTAAAAAAAATTCACCTTTGTCTTTGAGCTTATGATTAAATATTACATTTACAAATTATGAAAATACTTATTGCTCTTCCGTAGTCTCCTCTCCTTATTGTTAGGTGCACTACAATTAGCTTTTTTTTTAAATTACGCCTCCAAGCACCTATCGGGGGTTGTGCAACTCATTGCTGGAACATGTATTTATTTAAGAATCCTACGAGTCTTGGCTACTGCCTTTGATGCAGGACGACAGCTTACAGTTTCCTTGATTATTTGTTCCATTCTACATTTTTTCATTATTAATTAACGAACATCACTGAAAAGCATTTATTTGTAATTTGCAGCTTTATCTTTCAACTTTCACTTTGTCATGTAAAAGAATAGAAGTTGTAAAACACTTTTTATCGTTATAAATGTCTGCCAGATTGCATAACAAGCCTTGTTAGAACATCGCAAATATTGAACAAGTGAATAAAGGCAGCCTTTCTATAAACGTCCGAGGAGAGATTCCCTACGGGCTGTTCCGGGCGCGCCACTTATGGTTAGTACGTCTGCTTATTGGCAATGCATGTTTCTAGACTAAAATTAGTACTACTGGGTCGTTACATTATTTATCAGTTACTTACAATTACACATACGCTTAAGGAACTAATCAAAAAAGGGGAGGGGGAGATCCGCGGCCGGGAAGCTGGAAATGGCAAAGTTAGTAGCTGTTACGTATCCTGTGAAAGGAGCAGCCTCTTCCCCTGAGCTTCTCTTTTCCCTGGATACGTAACCTCTACTAACTTTGTTATTTCAGAAACGGCAACATTTTTGTGAAACTTCAGAGAGTTGTAACTATTATTTGTATTCCGATTCCGTTGCAAAAATGGGCAATCCGCAACCGCAACGCCTCTCGTTCGTTTTCCGGCTTGAAAACTCACGGTCCTCCAAAAGCGATCCTCTGCAGATGTCACTCTTTCGATACTCTGCTTGATAAAGCGCGTTCAAATATATTTGAATTTGTCTTATTTGTTAAAAGTGCGGGACGACAAAAATGGCCGAGTGCCAATTTTATGGGTATAGTACGGTAGGATTGGGCAATTTGTCAAAGACGAATCCGCAAGGACACAATCCAAGCTATTCGGCTTAGACATTGTCATACATTGTACACATTGCCATACATTGTACAAATTGTCATACATTTATCGCATTGACTGGTATAGATCAAATATATAAGCAGTATGGGTCCAATTAACACACGGGGTCAAGCAATTGGAAAATAATAAAGAAAGGAAGAAAGAGAAAGACAACATTCAGATACGGAGATTGGCACAGCTACTACGAAAAGATGAAATTGAACGGGAAGACACTTGCTGTTCTAATAAGGAGTTCCAATGGTGGACAATGCGATAAGAGAGACAGGCATGTCTAGAGCGGAGAGATCGAAATGGGGGAAGAGAGAGCTTCAAAGAGTGACCTCGAAGATTGGAGGAAAAACCGGAGGGCAGGTGGAAAAAGCGAGAGGGATCAATTGGGTGAGTTTTCGCATTATTTTAAGCGTAGTAACTAGATCTGTTACTCGTCTGCGCTGTTCAAGAGCTAAGATTTCAAGAGATTTCAAACGCTGATGATAGGGTAATGGGCTACCTATGTTTCTGAAGATGGATCTATGTAGTATAGCTACGCTGAACTTTTTCAAGCAAATTGATATAAATTGTGGAAGAGTGGTTCCAAATCTCAAATGAAGCGTCTAATATAGGCAATACATAGACTTTATAAAGACGAGAAAGAATAGAGATATTTTGAGTTTTGAAAGAATGTAAGCACATCGAGCTGACGCCTTTCTAACAATTGCACGGATATGATTATGTAGGGAGAGGTCAGAATCGTACGTAATTCCGAGGTCTTTAAACGATGAAACGATTGGCAGAGATATACCTCGAATAGAGAATGAGTATTGGGGATGGTTTCCAATTGGCATTACGACAGTCTTATCGAGAGAGATGATGGGGCCCCATTTACTGGCCCAGGAATCTACTGAGTCTAGAGCAGACTGTAAGAGAGATGGGTTATTGTAGGTGAAAAGTTTGACATAATCGGCGTAAATCGTATAATGACAGCCAGAGGAGATGCAATCAACAATATCATTGATGTAAATCAGGAACAATAGTGGGCCAAGACATGACATGAAATTTGAGTTGAGAGAGAGCATTGCGTCGGAAACAAAATCGGAGGTTGCCAATGTTTCAGTAAGAAAAAGTACGTTAATCTTATTGCGAGCGCAAAAGTGATAGAGCAGGGGAATTTTTCGACCAACTGATATTGTCATATATTGAACACATTATCATACATTGAACACATTGTCATACATTGTACACATTGCCATACATTGTCAAACATTATACACATTGTCATACATTGTCATACATTGTACACATTGTCATACATTGTCATACATTGTATACATTGTCATACATTGTATACATTGTCATACATTGTACACATTGTCATACATTGTCATACATTATACACATTGTCATACATTGTCATACATTGTACACATTGTCATTCATTGTACACATTGTCATACATTGTATACATTGTCATACATTGTACACATTGTCATGCATTGTACACATTGTATACATTGTCATACATTGTACACATTGTCATACATTGTATACATTGTCATACATTGTACACATTGTGATACATTGTATACATTGTCATACATTGTATTGTAAAGGGTTCTTATGAATAGCTTGTTATATTACGTAACTAGATGTACATCTCTTTCTATTACTGTATGATTGTCTCTCTCTCTATTACTGTATGTACATCTCTATCTCTTATGGTATGTATGTGGGTATCTCTCTCCTTATTATTCTCACATCGCCTGACCTCTCAATCTCTCGGTAGATCCGCCAATCTCTCTGGTCTAGTATATAAGTTCTAGTTATGACGCATAAGTTAGCTTACTCCCGGGGAGCGACCGGCCTTCTGCCGGGTCGCTATCTCTCCTACCTCCCGACCCCTTTCCCTCTTCAACGACCACCACGCCTCGGATCCAGCCCTTCCCAGTCGCCTGAGGATCGGTTTCCTCTGTGTCCCTTTTCCTCTCGAGTAACCATAAACCTGCATGATAAACTCGTCTCTCTCTCTCTACCTGGATCGCAGTCGCAAGGGGAACAGGGATGTAGAACAAAAAACTCCCTGACCAAAAACTTTTGGGCCAAAGAAACCAAAAAAACCGGTTTTTTTGAGGACAAAAAACAAAAAGAAGAAATTTTTTGTACAAGAAACAAAAAAAAACAAAAAAAAACAAAAAAAACTTGCATTAATCGTAATTTTAGAAGAGAAAATTGGTCAATTTTTTGATCTACAACACCCATAACACAATAAAAGTCGTAAAACAAATTCGGAAACGACAATTATACTAAAAAGTGATATAACGAGTTGAAAAATTAGAACCCTCTAATCTCAAAATTTTGCTGGAGGAAGAGGCATCCGGAAGATTTCGAGTAAAAAGTTTTTTTTGTTTTTTTGGGCCGACCCCATACAAAAAAAAAACAAACGTAAAAGTTTTTTGTTAAAACCCCAAAAAAACCCAAAAAAACTAAAAAAAAAAAAACTAAAAAAAAAAAACTGCAACCCTGATGGGGCACGGAGAGTTAGCGCAGTGCAAATGCGACACTTAGATAAAAATCTAAGGAGACAGTATCTCAAGAATGACATAAAGGGAAATCGTGCTGAGAGCCTAAACATTTAAAATATTTCTATTTAGTGTTACCGTATTCACTCTAAATAATCGTGCACTAGTGCTTTTTAATGCTGCCTAGTGATTTTTAATGCTACACTAAAATCTTTTAATATGGCGTCCCTTAATTTAGTGTTACCGTTTTTTTACGCTCTGCCATTCATGGAATGTCGAAAGACGTGGCACTACCCGCACACAGCTCGCACACCCCGCACACAACAGTACACTAAAATGTTATCTAAGTGTCGCCTTGACACCCCGTGGGGGAACAACAAGGATGAAGAATGAACTAAGAAACATTCACTGTATAAATTGTCATACATTGAATACATTGTCATACATTGTATACATTGTCATACATTGTACACATTGTCATACATTGTACACATTGGTATACATTGTATACATTGTCATACATTGTATACATTGTCATACATTGTATACATTGTCATACATTGTATACATTGTCATACATTGTATACATTGTCATACATTGAATACATTGTCATACATTGTATACATTGTCATACATTGTGTACATTGTCATACATTGTATACATTGTCATACATTGAACACATTGTCATACATTGTATACATTGTCATACATTGAATACATTGTCATACATTGTATACATTGTCATACATTGTACACATTGTCATACATTGTATACATTGTCATACATTGTGTACATTGTCATACATTGTATACATTGTCATACATTGTATACATTGTCATACATTATACACATTGTCATACATTGTCATACATTGTATACATTGTCATACATTGTACACATTATCATACATTGTCAAACATTATACACATTGTCATACATTGTCATACATTGTATACATTGTCATACATTGTACACATTGTCATACATTGTTCACATTGTCATACATTGTATATCTCTCCTCGGACGTTTATAGAAAGGCTGCCTTTATTCACTTGTTCAATATTTGCGATATTCTAACAAGGCTTGTTATGCAATCTGGCAGACATTTATAACGATAACAAGTGTTTTACAACTTCTATTCTTTTACATGACAAAGTGAAAGTTGAAAGATAAAGCTGCAAACTACAAATAAATGCTTTTCATTGATGTTCGTTAATTAATAATGAAAAAATGTAGAATAGAACAAATAATCAAGGAAACTCTAAGCTGTCGTCCTGCATCAAAGGCAGTAGCCAAGACTCGTAATCTTCTTAAATAAATACATGTTCCAGCAATGAATTGCATTACCCTCGGATTGGTGCTTGGAGGCGCAATTTAAAAAAAAAAACTAACTATAAGAAGAGGAGACTACGGAAGAGCAATAAGTATTTTCATAATTTGTAAATGTAATATTTATTCATAAGCTCAAAGAAAACGTGAATTTTTCTAAGAACATCATGAGCCTGGTTGACGTCCGAATTTATTTTTCATCCTAATCCGTGAAGGAAGTGTTGACAACGCCCTCTGCTCCGAGTGCGATTGGGCGCTTCTTGAGGCCTTCGTCATCTCCGTTCTCTTCGATCTGCACAGAAGTGTTGCCATAGTCAACGACCGAGTGTCCTCAAATATCTACGTGTTCTCGTATAACCTTCCTATATTCTTTGAGTGTTATTTAGTTTGCAAATAGTTTTCGGGTTTAAAACGGCTCCTACATCTTTTTTCTCATCGCATCTTCACTAATTTTAATTCATAAAACCTTCGCTAATTTATAATTATTCAGAGTTGGCTAAAGAACATGTCGGCAAAGAAATAAATAGGGCGGCGCCAACCGCATTCTTCGTGGAAACGCCGGCGATCCCGCGGAAATGTGAAGGCGGAGACGACGTAGAAGAGGATGGCGAGAACGAGAAGGGCATTCGGAACGTAGAAGGCGTTTCGGAGGGCATTGAAGTGGCCCGTGGGGGAGTCATCCGAGCCACGAAGGGTATCCGAGAGCTGCCGCGCGATTAATCTTACGTTGTGTCAAGGACATGTCGTCGACAAACAGTCACGACCAATTTATATGTCATTGACACCGGTCAATGACAGAAAACGAAACCGCCTTAATACACATGGGTTGCGACCAATGCAACATGTGTCACTCACACGGTCATGACCACAGAGCAATAATTTGGTAGTCACGTCCACTCGGAAGCGACCCATGGTTATGACCAATACGTGATAGCACATATTTGTGAGAGAAGCAGAGCGACACGCTCATGGATATGACCGTGGGTCGTGACCGAATTCACCTTTTCAACTATATGCATGACCGAATGTCCACTTTATACAGTAATTTTAACAGCGTTTTGGACAGGATGCTTTGGCAAATAGTAATTTTCACCCACTCACCAATTGGCCGCCTTCACCCTCACTCATTTTATTGTATTATTATAACGGATTTGAGGATATTCATTAAATTATGATAGTTAAGTTTGAATTCGCAATTTGCGATAAGCAAGGGGCTAGGCACCAGATCTCCAGATATTGCAAAATGCTGGTCATGACCAGTGTCAGTGACATGGTCATGACCAAAAACGGTCGTGACTGCTTGTCGACGACATGTCATTGACACAACGTAAGATTAATCACGCGGCTGAGATAGAAAGGGAGATAGGACTGGCTTGAAAGGATTGGAGCCATTGTAGGTTGATGATACCTGGCCGATGATGTACGGTCCGGAGCCGCCACCCAAAAGATTCGAAATGAGAATCTGCCAGGAGATGGCTGTCGCGCGTCTGCTTGGAATCACCACGCACTCAAGTACACTGTAGCATTAGAAAGACGATATTTTCAAAATTTACATATGCATCTACCCCAAATAAATATTATGAGAACGAACGCGAACCAGTATCAGATCGATATTGATCGACCAATTAAAGCAGAGCCCCGTGATGGAGATGAACATGAAAATCTGATAAAGAAAGAAGATCTTGGCGGCAGAAAGGATGTAGAGAATCGCACAGTACAGATATGCATGTAATTCATAACTTTCATTGAGGTGCAGATAGTTCAGTTAAACAGTTCTCCCTGGGGTAACTATAATCCCTGGCGTAGCCAAAGCGAACTTATGCCAGGTTTCGGGGATATATCATTTGCCTACGGATTTGATTACGCGTTGCGGTCACGCAACTCGACTAGCAAGCCATTTTCTTGCTGCGGCATGCTTGCGATCCCTCATGTCAAGCCTATATTTTTCCTGCTTCCGTATATAATGTATTAATATACATTTGCCAATGTGAGATGTCATTGTATTTGTTAGGATTTCGAACTAAGAGGATGTCTCCGGCGAATGTTTAGCCAAGCAATTCAAAATAGACATTTGACCCATGAAATGTCCCACATGAAAGAAGCTCTAGATGCCACTGGCCGCAATATGGCAAGTTCTCTATACTTCATGTTTTCGGAAAGCTGTGATTACAGTGCAGCTGCCCTTCGCACTTTACCAGCAGAAATTTGTGGTTATATAATTGGCCTGGGAGCGGACCTGTTAAGCAACATTCGGCCGATGTTGGTTGCGCGCACCGATATGTACAATTCCAAGTGCACGAGTCTATTGCACGCACATCGAATGTTCGCTCTTGAGTTCAAAGTACGTGATGGGTAGAGAAAACACCGTAATCACCTAACTAAAATGTTAATTTTCTCAGGGTAGAGTAATTTTTTTAACTTCGGCACACATGCTAGTTTCTAGATAAACCCTTAAAAATATGGTGAAAAAAGCATTATTTATTCTCCGGAGACCTCCTTTAATCAATGTATGATTTGCTGACGCTGCGCGAAATTCTATTTTGCTTTTTTTAATCATTCATCAAAAGTAGGGTAAAGGTGAACAATTTAATTCCACGGGAGATGACGAACTAAATAGTTCTGCCTGACAATGCTTCATCTTCGCGGTGTGTGTGCATTTTGCATACTTAAGAACGAATGATTGTGTTGACTGACGTATGCAAGTGTCTGATCGTAGTCAATGAGCTGGAAGTAGACGAAGAGGGTGGGCAGGCCGATCAGAAACCCTAGGGCACACAAAATCGCATCCGCTCTCTCTGTCCTGATCGAACGGCAACACCAACTGCCCTTCTTCATCATCTTCAAAGGACCAAAGAATCAATTAGTGCGAGTGAACAGCTAAATTGATATCGTTCATAGCTAGATTGATGCTTAGTTTTGGAATTCCATATGGGAATCGCGTTAGATGGCGAACCGCCGATCCGGAGGTTCCAATGGCAACGCCGAGGATGCCAGCCACGCAAGTTACGATTCCGAACGAGATCGCCACGCTAAATTCATCTTATTTTGGGAATTTTATAAATGAAGCGAATAGTACTGAAATAAGACGAAAATGATGTACCCGCTCTTATCTGCAGATGATAATTCGCTCGTGACGTTCAAGTTTTTCCGAGCAGCCAAGGCGTGTTCCATCGCCGTTGGCACCCACCTGCATAGATTACGAAATGAGATTAATGAAGTTGATAAACAAGGCAAAAGAACGACAATAATGATTTCCATTGCCAACGAAGAAACAGACCAAGAAAGAGTGCCGATGACGAATGCGCCTGCAGTGTATCCGATGGTCGATGTTACGAACGTTGCACTGAACAAGTGATGTATTTTTTTTTACTTACATTTGACTTTTGTGAGCTACAACTTCTTGAGCAACGCTTTCACATCTTCCGCGTAGCTACCGCGCTTTGCTTCGACCGCCTCGTCATCTTCGATATCCATTCGACCTCGTGGTTGCTCTTGCACGAACATCAGCAGCAGAAGAAGGCAGACAACGCCTGAGGAGAACAGATAATTCTTCCCATCAATTAGTTATTTCCACATGAAAACGTGAGAATTTTGAAGTACATTTTAAACTTTTTCCTTCACATTTTCAAAAAGGGGCCAACCAAAAATTGCTGTGATTCTCACGCCCCAACGCCAGTCGTTCAACGCATTAGCCACTCCAGCACCGGCGATGAAGCCGAGGCCACTAAATTCAATAAAATCTTTTCTAATTTTAGCTTTGTATCAATCAATCATTTTATCAATCAATGTTTTATCTTAATGGGTTAATGTATTCCGCGGAGCGCCATGAAAGCGGAAGCGAAATTTTCAAACAAAGAACTAGACACAGACGTTTTGCATTGCTAACCATCCAAATGGAATTGTTAAGTAGAATATCATGAGCATCTTCGGCCGGATCTGAGCAGGAAACATATCGGCAATCATTGAAGGGCAGATCACGGCGAAGGCCGCCTGCCCCACTCCTGCGACGCCACGGAGAACGACGAAGACCCAGAAGAACTGGAGAAGAGAGAGAGAGAGAGAGAGAGAGAGAGAGAGAGCGAGAGAGAGAGAGATAGAGAGTAGACATGAGAATGACTAGAAAGCGGATCATGAACGAAAGAGAATGAGTAAACGAAACCAACGTTCCTCTGCACGATAGACGAGGCAACAACGGCGGCCACCCAAATGGAGGTGCCCTCTACAATGTTCCACTTTCGATTGAAGCTGCAAGCCCAGAAAGCACCATTTGTTTAATTTGCTTTTCGGGAGTTCAGAGGGATATTTTCTTCGCGAATATAAACGACGTCTACTTGGCGGTATGTAAGCCGATACAAACTACCGTCAGCGAGAAAGTAACTCGAATATTAGCAGGGAATTTGCCAATAGCACGAATGGTAAGAACACTCTATTGTTGTCATTTTGTTTGAGAATTATTGGTCTTTCAATAAGCAATTTTTAAATAGGCGCTACAAGCTCTCCAGAATACAATGATGTCTTGTAAGTTCCAGGACTAGTTATCTTTCAACATAACGCACAATCTGTCTGTATCTCGGGGGCCCTAGAGACCTAATGTTGTGTTTGTACCACTCAGCTCAATGTGGCACGAACATTGAACGCTACTTCGAAACAACGGATCAAAAAGTTACAAAACACTGGATGACGACTTTATAGTAAATCCAGGAAAGTCAGAATAATATGCCTATGGCGGTACCCAAGGGCAGTTGAATTTCAATTCTAGAATGGAAAAATTGCTGACCGATCGCCAAAAAAACCAAAGATTGGCGAGCAGACAGCGATAAAGGCAATGAAAACAGCTTTGAGGAGGCCACTTTCGGTGTTTTTGATTGAGAAATAATCTTGGATCTGTGTAAGCACTCCTGAAAGTTTACTACGTTTGACTGAAAAAAAAACCAATCGCATTAAAAAAACTTCAGATATAGCCCAAATTTTTAAAACTTACATTTCTGCACTTTTGCGCCTGTTCGGACAACTTTCACCTTATGCTCAACTTTCAGCAATAGCAAAAACAAATAACCAGACACAGTGAATTGATCCATGTAATTGAGTAGACTTATTGCGACGAGAATTGCAAATCCGCCATAATCACGGATGGTCACTCTCCGCGGCTCTGGAAGATCTTTCCTGAAAATAGTAGTAATTCGCGAATGGTCAGCTTATAGAGCGGCAAAAAAGGAAATTCATGAAGATATGTATTCAGGGAAGTGGACACAAAACTCTGTGCATTAATACGCATAGTGACCAGAACATTTCATCACTGGTACTTAGGATAGCTTTTAGCATCGTATATCTATGATCATAACTATTTTACTTCCACGTCATGACCAAGACAAATGAGCTGACTTCTTCTCCTGAGGCGGCACCGCCATTTCGCAAGATCTCATCGGAAGGCAGCACCGAGAGAGCAGGCCGATCGGGTGGAGTGAAGGCGACCAAAATGGCTTCACAGTCTCGTATTTTTCGTTGACAGGACAAATATATGTATGTATGTGTATAACGAACAAGTTACTAACCTGAACTATTTATAAATTTCCATCGCATAAACAATTTCTTATTCACAATTAGAAGTCAAGCTATAAAATGTCTTTCACAATGAGATTAATTTCTTTGGCAAAAAATCGTTTAATCTTGAGAAAGTCATTTGCTGGGTAGAAGGATGAATTAGACAAGTTTGGTATTCAATCAATCGCATGAACGTAAGAAACAGTAGACACTTCTTGAGGCGCAAAATTGCGTTTTTATGACACAGTTATCAAAATAGATTCCAGGACGTATTGGGCGGAGCTAAAGTTCTTCAAACAACTTCCCAACGCTCTTACTTACGAAGAATTAACTGTCTAACATTCCACTTTCAATTCTGCACAAATGGATAAATTGAAAAGATCTAGATATTTTTCGAAACAACCAACCATCTGGACGCATTCATCAAATACAATAATCCACGAAATGAGGTGCATGGGTGGAGCTTTCGAAGGCTTCTTCTTTCAAGTATCATAACTGGTCGTAGGGCTCACTGCCTGGGAGTTCACGATGTGAGCCAAAGCCAGAAGAGTGTGAGCCAAACTCTTCTGGCTTGCCATCAAACTCGGTCAGTGACAACGGCTGTTCAACTTGGTGCCCTCCAGATTGCTTCGTCAATTTGCCTACTGCTCTCTATGTTTGCATGACCTTTAATTTATCTGTCTCCAACCTTCATTCATTAAAAAGGGAGCTCTTGCATCATCTGCTTGCGAGTTGTTCCCTCTGATTTCAATTGGTGACTAATTAGCCACATTTTTGCAAACTCATTCCATCTCTGCTTCGATCAATGTGAATAACGCGTGTAGTATGCGATAGTCAACGTGGTTGACGAGCGGTGAATCAGTGCTCTGTCTTTCTTTTTTTCTCAAGGACAACAAGGCCTCACTCGTGCTTCCGTATTGCTGTTTGCCTGGAGATGAGAAAGCTCTCTCCTCGTTGTAGCTGTCTGGCCACTCTCTCTCTCTCTTTCTCTCTCTCTCTCTCTCCCTTTCTTTCTCTCTGTCTCTCCCTCTCTATCTTCTCTCTCTCTCTCTCTCACTCTCGCCCGGCTGCAATGAGCTGGCATCGGAGAATGTCTGAACTCTGCAATTTAATAAGAAGAGAAATGGAAATTGAAGCGGGCTCCTTGGAAAGACAATGAGTGCTTTGTATACTATAGTGTTTGTCGGACTCAGTGACAGACGGCACCGATCCGAATTTATTTATTTATTTATTTATTCATACACCATTAAGATGGGACGACATTAAAAGTAATTAATAGAAAAATGTCGAGTCATCAAGTGTGATTAAAGGGAAAGGGGAAGGGAAAGGGCAGCAGACCGCTCACGACATCGCCGGCACGGGAGTGGCAAGTTCCCGGAGAGGGGGTGGATGAGGTCCCCAAGGAGGTGGCAAGGCTCCATAGACTGTGCTGGTTTGGCTGCAGACACACTTCGGCGACTCGAGAACGGCTGCTTGGGAAGAGATGATAGAAGGGCTTAGATTTACATGTTCGGAGATAATTGGCTGACTCATTGAATTTATATAATCTTTCTTATACTATAGATTCTCTACTCTGATCTGGAGCAATTCCAAAATTGGCAAGCTATAAATGGCTTTCTTAAATACTTATGATTCTCGCTTCGGGTACGACCATTGGTTGCTCTGAATACAAACAGTCTGTTAATTGGAATGTCTACATCTCCGTGCAATAATTTGTATGTATAAGTCAGATCGGCACGCACACGTCTAACAAGCAAACTAGGCAGATTAAAGAGTGAAAGTCTAGATGAATATGACGGAATGTCTTGAAATCGAACAAAACCACTAGTAGAACATCTAATAAAAAGCAAGCGTGTGAATATATGCTGAATTCTCTCTAATTTACGAATTAGACCAATTTGATGTGGAGACCAAATAATGGAAGCAAACTCCATGACAGGAACGACATAACATGAATAACAGAAAATATAGATATCCGAGGACTTAGAAGAGAGAATGCGAAAGAGAGAATAAACTAGATTCAGAGATTTACGACATACATATTCTATATGTTAGTTGAAAGAGAGCTTACTATCTATTAGAACTCCTAGGTCACGAATAGCAGACGTTGAGACAGAGAAAGAAATGGTAGGAGCAAGATGGGAGACATAATATGGATATCGTGGATTGAATTTGCCTAGGTGGAGTGCGTTGCACTTTTTGTGTGCTACGCGGAGCTGCCATTTTATGCAGTAGGACTCGAATAGATCAGTTGCTTCTGAAAGTTGATGAGAGGATAGAGGGTCAGAGTGATGAAAATTTGCATACATTTTGATGTCATCAGCGAAAGATGAGATTTTCACATGGGACAGGTGCACAAAAATCGATGGTAGATCCGAAATGTATATGTTGAAGAGTAATGGAGAAAGCACCGCTCCTTGCGGAACACCACTTGTAGCAAGAAGAGAGTCAGATAAAGACTGCCCTACCCGAACTTGGAAAGAACGACACGTGAGAAAGGACCTAAACCATTTTAGTAGTGAACCCGCAATACCGTAACCCTCAAGTTGAATTAGAAGCTTGCTATGAGATACCGTGTCAAAAGCTTTGCAGAAATCATAATACAAGATGTCAACACAGTTAGCAGAGCCGGATTTAGGAATCAGAATCAATAGCCCGTATCCATTCAGTCGTGCATTCTAGGAGATTGGACTCAACCGACCGGCACGAGCGGAAGCCATGCTGGCTAGGAGGAACGATGGAAAACATATTGCACCATCTAAGCAAAGCGGGACGGAGGCAGCGTTCAAGTACTTTTATTGGCGGCGGAGAGAGCGTCACAGGACGAAAGTCTTTAACCGAGGAGGCAGATGGAACTTTATTTATTGGAACTACGATCCCCTTCTTCCAGAGAGACGAGAGGGAACCAAGCATGATAGAATAGTTGAAAATGTAGCTAAGCGGTGTACATAAAGAGGAGGCACATTTTTTATAGACTATTTGCGGGACTGGATCGGCAGTTACGGTAACCGACGGTTTTTTTTCTCCGCCTTCACCCAAAGCTGCTCCCTGTAAAGCACCCAGCCGCGACCCGGGTTCGCTCTACGGAGTTCAGCGAGCTGCTTGCGCAAATCGCTCCAACGGGCGCGCTCCTCGGGCAGCATGCTTCTCCTTATATACACACCATTCCATCCTTGGTCCTTCAGGGAAGAGGCACCCTTCAGGCACCTCAGGAGATGGCCCCGAGTGGGCAACAACACTTTCAGCAGCCGGGGGCGATCAGACTGCTTGCCCATCCTGAAAACAGTGACGGGCTCGCATTCCACCCCCAGCGCCGAGAGGAGGCTGGTGACCCGTGCTCTGTCAGAGGCCAGTTTGGCCGGGAGATCAACGTCCGAGGGCTCGGCAATGCCGATGACGACCAGGGATCGCTCCCTGGCATGCCGCTCTTCCGCCGATTCCCCGGCCGTGCCGGCACCAACAGGCACAGAGGTGTCATGGATAGACCCGGACGGAGACGGAGAGGACAGAGACACATTGTTAGCATACTGCTTGGACAAGAGTTCAACCGTGTTAGCGAGTAGGACAATCAAAGAGGAAATGGACTGCCATGCAACAGAATTCATACCCGCTGGAGGCGATCCTGTGGCGATGGCAATCGCGTCAACGACGATCTTGTCGAGTTCAGATGCCGTGACTTCTTTCGAGGGGGACGAGTTTGGGACATTTGTAAGTGGACGTTTCAGATTTGGAGTCATTTTGGGGAGCAAAGGGGGGTACAGCCGCACTCTACGTGAAGAGAGAGGGCAAGTTCAAGAGAGAGGGCAAGTGAAGAGAGAGGGCAAGTGAATTGGGCTGGGAGTACTCTATTATGCGCGTGTAGACTATGGGTTCCATTACTTTTGCGGAGAAGATCATGCTAATGGGTCGATCGGTTGTTCGCAAGATAAGACTTTCATAGTAGGTCGCACCTTTCAGCTTTTATGTGAACGGGACGCACTATCGCAATGTTAGCCAACGTTTAGGGCATTTGTCATGAAGGAAGAACTGATTGAGACAAAAAAAAAACAGAAAGAGGACAGGAAACGCACCCTCATCTCATCGGCTACCTACCTTCGTTTTCTCAGAGTTAACTCTACATTGGGTAGACCTCTGGACTGCAACATGCCGCGATCTCTCTCTCTCTCTCTCTCTCTCTCTCTCTCTCTCGCTCTTATATACTCTTTCTCTCTCGCTCCCATACACTCTCTCGAGTGAGGGGTAGCGAGAGATGCAGGACTAGGGTATCTCGAGAAAAAGTGATGAGAGAGAGAAGATCAAGAGAGAGAGAGAGAGAGAGAGAGAGAGAGAGAGAAAGAGAGGGGCAGAGAGAGAGATAAAGAATGAGAGATGATCAACAGAGAGAGAGATATAGAGAGAGACAGAGACACAGAGAGAGATAGAGAGAGAGAGAGTATTTACGAAGTTACTGAAGGCGATCTGGCTGGCATTTATAACGAACAGTTGCACCAAGGAAAGGTAACAATGGTTTTCTCGTTTACAAATTCTATACCTGTACACGACAAAGCGAACATTGCTGAAACTCAAAGCTACAAACTACAATATTTTACAAGGGAAAAATAATTTCAAATGTTATCTGAGTAGACATACATTTTGATTAGTATTTATAGTAAGTCTCGACTCTGCCTGACAACCCGTAGGGCCGGCCGGCCCAACTTTCTAGGGCCCGGGGCCGGGCCGGGCCGGGCCCATAAAAAGTTGGGCCGGCCGGCATAACTTTCTAGGGCCCGGGGCCGGGCCGGGCTGGGCCCATAAAAAGTTGGGCCGGCCCGCAGGCCCGATTGGGCCCGATAAGCACACGATGCCGTCCAGTCAGGACGATTGGTGGCATTGTAAAGTGCAAAAGTTCCTTCATTTGTTTATTTATTTCTTAAAACTCTTTCTTCTATACATGAAAATGAATGTTCATAGCACGAGCATGAAAAAATTTTGAATTTCAAAACAATTTTTTACTCGTCGGACTTTTTTCCGCAGAATTTTTTGACAATCGGGCTCAAACGGGCCTTCGGGCCGGGCCCAAAATTCCAGTGCCCGGAAATGGATCGGGCCGGGCTGGCCGAGTCCTTGAACCCGATGGGCCGGGCCGGCCCAAAATTTTTGGGCCCGTTAGCACCTCTGGCTGTGTAGACTTCTTTTTCTAGGCCATTAATCGTTTTAAGGGTTTTCTTTATGCTAGCATTAGCATTTGAAAAGTGGAACGCGCGAGTTTGATATGCATTGGTAGATTTTCTGCGCTGTTCAGTTCATAAAAAAATCTTTTCACTAATATACCCAAATAAAATATCCCCAAAACGCAATCAGTTGACGGAAAGAAATTTCATAAAAAAAGCGACAGGCAGATTTTGAAAAAGTGATAAAATACCTCGTTGAAAAATACCAACAAAAAAAAGAAGTATTTTTTTCCTTTATTGTATGTCTCTTTAATATTAGCGCCTTCATTGGGTGTGAAGCATTTAAGTTGTTTTTTTTCTTTAGACATCTCTGCAAGCAATAGAACAAAGCAACACATGAAATTGAGTAGTTTGGATACTAGATAAGCCGGCCAATTGTTCTCTTGAAAACTGCAGATTTTTGAAAAGCATTTTGATGAACAACCACAATGTCTATTGTGAATTTTAAACGTCTCAATTCTTGTATACGCTTTAGCATGTTGTACTTTGTTGTTCAAGTAACGGTACATAATTGAAGCGTTCGATTAGGATAGTAAGCTCGGGAGATCATAATATGTAATAAGTTTGCGTTTGATTAACAAAAAGTTGATAGTACTTATTGATGCATTTGAAGTCTTTTTTTGTGTACTTTCGCATTTTACTGAATAACTCTCATGCAACATGTGGCCGGATGGTCTAGGGGTATGATTCTCGCTTCGGGTGCGAGAGGTCCCGGGTTCGAATCCCGGTTCGGCCCGGACATTTTGTGCGAACTTGCGCGAACTGAAATGTGTAATGCTCACGCTGTGTAATGCAAACCTTACTTTTATAAGGAGTGTGTGCATCATTTGAAATAACTCTTACTGCACACAGAGAAGAAAAGTTCGGACTTTGAAAGTTCGGTCGCAATTGTTCCGAAAAAAGTTCGGACATTGAAAGTTCGCAGAACTCATGTTTCCACCCATGTAACAATTAGTTCCAAACGGTTCTCGAACTTTGAAAAGTTACCATTGTTCCGATTTTTTTAACCAGTCCGTTGAATCTAAATTTCGAACTCTAGTTCAACAGCGCACAAATATGGTCAGATGTACAACTTGCGAACAATGTTTTTTTATTATAATACGTTGCTGTTTGCATTTGCTTTTTATGTTCATATCAATGTTTCTTTTGCATATTTTGTTTTCGTGTAGAGAACATACGCTTTCAGGCAGTTTGCCGTCGACGTCGTACCGAGGAAAGCAAGTAGACGAGAGAGCAAGACTACGTCGGCCACACTTGTTCAAGACGGCCGCCGAGCTGTTCTTTGGTTGGTGTTTCCAAGCTTTCCATTAGGGGGTAAACGTAATTCAATGAAGTGTTCAAAAATTAACCTTGGTTTTAAAGTGTTAATTGAAGTTTTATGTTTTCCTTTATCACTTGGTTTTGTTTTGAATTTAGAGTTAATCTGAAAAGTTAGCTTTTATTTTCATATAGGTTACGTTGTCTCACAAGAAGATAAGTGCCCGTAGTCACAGGTTTGGTTTTGAACAAACAGTCGAAAACATATTCTGTTGCGAACATTTTTGCCCGTTTGCAAAAACATTCATCGGCGATTAAACAATAGATGTTTTTTGTTATTAAATATTGCACAGGCCAGGACTCGTGAGTATTAGGTGTTTTGGCGATATTGGGAGACAATAGACTGGTTAATTTCGCTATAATGAGTAATTCATTGCTTATTCGAAGGGTTAGTTGTATCACACCGTGTGTATACTTTTAAAGGTTTTAGGCATATTCAGATACCGTTGCACTTCGGAAAGATATCTTATTTAGTATTAAACTAGGCCTTCGGCCCGGTCAATGACCACCGGGGCTATCGCCCTATCGCCCCGGTGGTCATTTCCCGATTTAAGAAAAAAAAATTCATTCGAATGTTCTGGCCGATTCATTTTCTTTTCTCTAGCAAATAAAAAAAATCCAAAAAAGAAATCGGAATCACCAAAATCTACTTCCTGTTCATTCACTTCATCATCAGAGTCACACTCCGACTCTTCCAGGTGCGCATTATCGATGCATGCGGGTGCAAAGGCAGCTGCTGTGCGAGAAGACGTCGTCAATGCGCGTCTGCTCTCTTACTCTTCTCCGCTGCGAATGGTGTCTGGGGATCATCTCGGCACGAATCTGGTGGGAAATTTTTTAAAAATTAATTATCAATAAAAAAAATTGCCTGGTAGCAGTAGTCACGTATATCACTTCTGAATGAGAGGGAGGGAGGAGACCATCTGTTCTTGACCATTTCTCCTTATGCGTCTTGTTGTAGTACTTCTTTTGCGACACCACCTAGAAGTTTAACCAAGTACGCACTGTACTTGATGAGTCCCAAGAGCCTCTCACTCCACATCTTTTGCAATTATAGTCCACCTTGACCGACAAGCCACTATAGCTAAATTAGAGGACTCGCTGGGGACGATTACAATTGGTACAGTGGGCAAGAAGCGATGTCAAACAGCTCTTTTCCACCATAACATATTCGGGCTCGTTCTTGTCATTGACTACGGTTCTGGGGTGCCTGTAGTCTGGGTCTTCTTTATCCTGAAAATTTATTTTTTCTCATGATTTAAAAGAAAATTAATTTGTTTTACTTACAGGAGATGGTTCTCGACTTGGTCGGCGAATTCTGTGAATGAAGGCTAGCGGCGCTGGGGATATCGGCGGCACCTGCTGATCTTCTGTGGGGGTCGGCGGCGGAGTCTCTTCACGCTGTCAGTATAATTGCTCTATCTTGTATAATTAATGAAACTTTTTATTGATATAGAATCTAAATCTCTAATTTCCGTCAATTTAAACATACCACATTGGTTGGAAGAGCATTTCGTTTCAAGATAATTGTATTCGGATGATATTGATCCCTTGAAAAGTGCCATTCGCAGAGAAAGTGATGTGTGGATGAGCTGAGGACTCGGCTCTCTTGCGTCTACGTCGTTACGAGTCACCCGTCGAATCCACTCTCTCCGAAGACCTTCTACTTCCGTAAAAGATCGACAAGCCTCCTATGGCTGACGTAGTCCGCAGACTACGCACTTGCGTAGTTGTACAATCTTATTTTATGCAATTATTTTATCTTATGTGAGATGAGAAGTAGTCTTACTGGTTTTATATGCACCGTAATTATATGTTTCCTTCTTTGTATCATACAGGCACACAATAAAATATTCTTTATCAACATTATAAAATCACAATATCATTCTTCATCAGATGGAACAATCTCGCCTTCAACGAATCCTTTATATGCTGCACTCGGCCACTTTGTTCGGATGGCTTGAACAGCACAGGCTGGCAAACGAACACGGATGTGCCTTCCAAGTGGCCCGACATAGCGGGCGACAAAAAGTCTATGGGCTCCGAAGCGGCACCTTCTAAAGAAAATAATCTTTTCTGAGTATTTGATTATTTTTAGATGAATAATAAATTAAGCTAACTTCGCTTCCTCTGCCTCCTGTGAACATCCGTTGAACTCGCTCATGTCGGCAGAGGCGATGGCAGTCTATATTTTAAACTTTTTGTTTAAAATTTGTGCATTTTATTAGGTGTGATATGTAATGTTTACTAATATCGAATGATATATACATACCGTATCGTTGAGTATCATGACTTCGTAGTCGGAGCACTTAGTGACACATCCTGATGACTGTAGGTCAGGCATTTTGCTGTCGAGCCCATCACGAAATCGGCTTCCGAGCTTCTTCAGTGCTTGCTCCCACAGTGCCTTGCAGCAGTAGTCGTGCTCGTCCTCATCCGCTAGCGCAGAGCAGCATCCGCATGAGCATTTCGCTGCTTTTTCCATGTCGACAGAGTCGCGGAACGTGTTGGCCTTTTTCCGCCGTTCCCACTCCTCCACATTTGCTCGGGTATTCCTAGTTTCCTCTCTTGTAGGCTGTAGTTCCCACATCTGGCAATGAAATTTTTATTTAATGTTCGGATACGAATTTCAGAAATATAAGTAAAAAATAAATGCCGCAGTAACAATAAAAATATAACTATATTTAAACATGAAAATGATCAGTTAGATCTGCATCTTCCAAAATTTTAAATTGGCGGTATGCCTCCGGTACTGGAATCGTGAATATGTCGAGATATTTCACGGTCGCTGGTAGCACTGTGCTTCCTAGAATTTTTTTGGGCCATATCTATTTGGCGACAAATGTTAAAATTCGAGTACGGTTGATCACACTAATATTTACACTGAAGAACAGGCAACACATTTCAGATGCAAATTACTCCTTTAACTTTTACCGTTGAACATTATATCTTTGCTGATGCATTCGCAATCCCAATCCGGACTCATATTCGGAATCATCTTTGTAGCGAAAAAATTTAGTTTTCGCCTCTTTCAAGG
Source organism: Allodiplogaster sudhausi (assembly GCA_945643635.1). NCBI lineage: Eukaryota > Metazoa > Nematoda > Chromadorea > Rhabditida > Diplogasteridae > Allodiplogaster > Allodiplogaster sudhausi. The sequence goes on from CALZFC010000128.1 coordinate 143,685, forward strand.
AGACGAATTCGACTTGGGAATCATTGGAGTACCAATAATATTGGCTCGCACTTTCCTTTTCAATCTGTCCATCTCTATTTTTTTTCTCTCTGAAAATATAATTATTTATTTTTGTCTTCTTTGACATTTTAAACCGTCTCTATTTCCCAGTACCGCCCAACATTTCTGGTACATATATTAATTATATTAATTATATTAATATAAATAATTTCAATTGATTTTTCAACGCTCATAGCGCATTTCAACGTACTTTTCTGTACGAACTGAACTAATTCGATGCAGATAAATACGTTGGAAACATTAGTTTCACAAAAAATAGACATTGACGAGAAAATTCGTCCGAAAACCATGTGAAAGATGCAGTGCAATATGCGCATTTAGTGCAATAATTTCGGGCTAAAACATGAATTTTCTCGTCAGCGTCTACCTTCTTTGAGAAACTAATGTTGCCAACGTATTTATCTGTATCGAATTAGTCTAGTTTGCACAGAAAACTACGTTGAAATGCGCCATGAGCGCTGAAAAATTAATTGAAATTATTAATATTAATATAATTAATATATGTACCAGAAATGTTGGGCGGTACTGTATGTGGATTAATTAAGTCAATCACTCGGCACGTTTGTCATTGAAGATCTTGTCAGTTTATTATTTTTATTTTGGTAATTCCCCTTCATTCTCTATCCTGCAACCCCTGAAAAATTCTTATTGCTATTCTTATTGTTAGATATTTAGCAGTACTCTGTCACATACATACATATATTTTGTCCGGTCACGTTACACCTCTCTGCCAGTGTTGTCACATGTCTAAATCGAAGTAGAGATAAATATGTAATTGAATAACTTCAATATTTAGGCATGGGAAATGAAAATTGGAGGCAGACGCTGAATGTTTTGTCTTATTTTCTTAGACGTCTCTCAAGCGATTGAACAAAGAAAGACACAACTGTGTATGTAGTTTGGACAGATGAGCTGGCAGCTAGCTGCATGCGTCAATGCTTCTCAACAACAACAACAGATTTCGATAAACGCTTTATATTCCGCATGGCACATCAACACAAAGGATATCTATTGTGCATTATTAGCGCCATATGTCATGTGTAACGTTTAGCATGTAATTTGTTTTACTAGTGAATTTACTTAATTCGCCCGTCTAATAGTAAGATAGTAAGTAAGCTTGGGAGATCAGGTAAATATTACTTCTTGTTTATTAACTGCTTCTTCTTCTTGCGTTCATCAGATTATGTTTTTTTACTGGCCACAGTACTCTTTATTTTTATGATATTTGTCTCTGCCAGAAAGGAGAAGGCATCTGGAATGGCTTGGAAATGCTGACAATCTCTATTTTCTATATTGTTATCTTTTGCTCTCTCTCTACTCTCATTCTCTCTCTATCCGTCTCATTTTCTCTCTCTCTCTCTCCTTCTCTCTCCTTTTCTCTCTTTCTCCCCCGATATCTATCTCTCCTCCTTTTGCACCTTCGAACTCTGCCAGCCCATAGAGATTATCAGGGTCAAGAATGTAGCTAAAAATGATCTATCACCAAGATCAGAACCGAAATACACCTTAAAACGCCACAGATTAGCAGAGGTGGAGTGAGGATTCTCAGGAAAAGCTCTTCTTTGGAGAGAGAGAGAGAAAGAGAGAGAGAGAGAGAGAGAAAGAGAGAGAGAGAAAGAAAGAAAGAAAGAGAGATAGTGTGAGTGAGAGAGTGCGAGAGAGCAGGACCAAACGACCGATCAGACCAGAATAACAACCAAAATGACAGCCAGCTCTACGGGCAGTCGCTGAATCACATGCCAACTTATGGTTAGAATTATAAACGAAGGCTGGATTAGAAAAGAACTTTATGACTAAATGTCTTGATTTATTTTTGGACGTATTTCTAGCTTTCTTTTAGAGCCGGTTTATTCTCTGTCAACGACACCTTTTGTTTCCGCTTGTATGCATGCATGAGTTGTGTTTGTTAGACGGTATAATTCGGCAAGACAAACGTTAAATTCTATGTATGTTGAGCACCTCTAAATAACGGCGTCTAAATCTGAATATATATATATATATATATATATATATATATATATATATATATATATATATGAATAAATCAGAGCCAAAATTATCCGTTAATACATATGTATGTATGCCCATCAGCAGCACCAACTGTGCCTATAGAATCTCGAAAGATTCGATGTCCAAGAACGCCTATGACCATCATCATCATGCCGCTGCCTTCATTCCATACTCGATCAAGTGCCAGTGCGCTTCCGAGTTTGTCGGCACGTACATCATGATCTTTCTCGGTAAGCTGGAGGCTTTTCCATTTTATCGTAATCGAAATAATCATTAGATATAAAGTATATTTTGAGAAGAAAAATAAACATGAAATGTCTGTCTCATTCACAAATGTGTAAATAAGAATACAACACTAGCTGCTGTATTCATTACTATTCACGTAAGTGCGTTGTAGTTAAAAGTAGTAATAAGGAGAGTAAATATATATGTAGTGAAAGAAGTTTACTCTAAAAAAAATTTCTTCTTCGCCAATATTTTGTAAATATCAGCCACAATCGTGATGCATGCCAAAGGCGCAGACACGCTGACGAGTATCGTCGTCTCGAATGGATTATGTGTAGTGGTTATCGTCGCGTCACTCGAGCATATAAGGTTTTTTTTATATTTATCTTTTTATTTTATAAATAAATACATTTATTTATTTATTTTAACATACGTTTTCTTGCATGCACAATTTTTCCCCATCTAGAATACAGTTATAATAGCTGGCAGAGAGCTAGACAAAAGTGGCTAGCAATCTCAAAAACTTTGTTTATTGACCCCTTTTTTTGCTTTTTCTCTGTGAAAATATGCATATATTTTCAGCTAGAATATGAAGAAGAGAAAACTGTCAGAACAAACTATAAGTATGTATAAGTTTTTTTTTAGCTCTTCACTCTCTCTCTCTCTGTCTCTCTCTCTCTCTTTTTCTCTCTTTCTCTCTTTGTCTATCTCTCTCTCTCTGTCTCTCTCTCTCTTTTTCTCTCTTTCTCTCTTTGTCTATCTCTCTCTCTCTGTCTCTCTCTCTCTCTTTCTCTCTTTCTCTCTTTGTCTATCTCTCTCTCTCTCTCTCTCTCTTCTTCAGCGGCGCCCACATCAATCCGGCCGTCTCGTGGGGCGTCGCACTCGTGGGCAAGCTGCCGTGGCAGCATCTGCCGCTCTACATTGCGAGCCAATTCGGAGGGGCCATGGCGGGCGCTTATACGACATGTGTGAGAGCGCTTTCTGCAATAGCAAGAGAGAGAGAGAGAGAGAGAGAGAGAGAGAGAGAGAGATAGAGAGAAATTGATTAAACTTGGCAGGAATTTAAAAGAAGAAAAAAAATAAATGGATTGTTCTACAACTAAATGATAGAAAAGAAGTACAAAAGAAATGTGATCTTTTGTTTAAGGATTTGTTTTAATTACCAATTGTTATTATGACAGATTCAAATGAACCTAATTAACATAATATTCCATTTTTATGCTTTCAGCTCATTCTCGGTAACGAACGCTTTCGCGAGATTCACGCCGGCTCTTGCCTCGTTATAACAACGCCATTGAATGTTAGTTAAGAAGCTTGTCTACTACTTCTTCTTATACATAGTTTTTTTTATATCAAAATGTTCTCTTTTTCATTTCTTTGATTGTTTTTTTTTATTTTCAGTTAAAAATTAAAATAAAATAAAGAAAAAAAAATTAATAATTAAAATAAAAACAAAAATTAAGGCTTTTGTCGTCGAAGTTATCTTCACTGCCATTCTCTTCCTCATGGTTCTCGGCGTCGCGATGGATCGGCACGGGGCTCCGCCCGTCGCCATGGCGCCCGTCGTCGTCGGCTTTGGCGTCCTCGGCAACCTCATGACAGTGTTTGTGTTTTATGTGCACTCATTAATTAAATTTATAGTAATAATTAATTGCACTTATTAATTATTAACACTCATTAAAGGCGAACGATCACCAAAAAAAAATATATGTATATATGTATGTATGTGCCATTTGAAGTTAAGCAGTCTTTCGCACTCTCTGATGGAATGCGCGCGAAATTCAATTTGGTATTTTGCTCTCAGAGGCCATAACGGAATGCTGTCGATGAATCCGTTCCGTGTCTTCTGTCCACATCTCACTGCCCTTCTCGCGCTCGGCACTCTCAGCGACGAGTGGTGGTAAGATTGGAGCGAAAATTGAGTACATTTTTAATAAATATATATATATATATATATATATATATATAAATGTTTATTTATTTATTTATCTTTTATTTATTCATTTATTATTTATTTATTTATTCATTTATTCATTTATTATATTGTTATTACAGCCCCTTTTTTGATATTACTCCGTTCTATATAAATTTCTGCAAAAGAGGGCGAAAAAAAAGAAGAAAAAGAAGAAAATGAATCTAAGTGCAGAAATATTGATCGAGTGAAATCAATCAATAATTTTCTTCTCTATTTTAAAAGGTACGGCCACTACATCTTCATCATTGGCCCATTTGTCGGCGGCTCGATCGGTGTCATCCTTCATAAGGCATTCTACGCATTTCTCGCGTGTCATCCTCATCCTTCGACGATCTCGGATTCGAAGATTCCGCCCAAGCTCAACGGTATTATACGAGATGCTGCTGCATAAAGATGTTCAAGTAGACTCACTTTTTTTTGTTGGACAATTATCATATATCTTAGATAACTGTACCTTTTTCTTGCTCTTTCCTTACTCCTGCTCTGCCATAATGACTAGCCCGATCGTCCACTCTGTATAGTTCTCCTTCGCTCTATCACTTTCTCTCTCGCTCTCTCTCTGTCTCTCTTTCTCTTTCTCTCTCTCTCTGTATCTCTCTGTCTCTCTTTCTCTCTCTCTCTCTCTCTCTCTCTTTCACCCTCTCTCTCTCTCGCTTACCCCGATTCTCTCTTTTCCATTGCCGACATGTGTACAGAATAAAATGAAACTATTCTGATTGTGTCAGCTGTTGCCATGACTGCAAAATTATACAAATACGAATACAAATGAGCAACACTGAGTGAGTAAAAAAAAATAAATAATAATACTATAGTCTGTTTGGCAAGAAGCGAGCGAATCGTGTATTGTACACTGTAAATACATGGGTGTCCGTGTTCTAGTCAGCCAGGCGTGTTGTTTGAGCCTCTGATTAAGAAGTCATCATGATCACTATTTAGTATCTTCAAAGAAGAGCAGAGGGTACAACGGAGCCGTGCACTATCTCTTTTTTCCGTCAATTAGACATTTACACCGATCACAATAGATAAGGAACGCACACACAAACACGTGGTGATAGAGCATTCCCAATTGTAAGTCTCCAAAAATGTGTATTCAGTCAAAGTAGCCTGATGGCTCAATTTATGTACACTTTCTCAGAAAACGAGAATTGAATGCCAATGGCAATAACCATTCATAAATATGCAATATTTAAAATATATGTATTTATGTATATAACACAGAAGCATTTATATGTGAACTTAATTCACATTCAATTTATTCTCTTCGGCACATCCCTGCACTCTTCAACAGTCTCGCAACGGCCCTGAAAAGGAAGTGAAGAGATCGAGAGCGGGCTACGTTTTGAATTGTTGCCCCAAGGCGCCACTGTTGCTCTCCTCATCTCCGCGTCTCTCTTTCGTCCTGTCTCTCTCTCTCTCACTCTCTCTCTCTCTCTCTCTCGCAATCCTGTTCCGGCTCATGTACCTGTCTCTCTCTCTTCACCCCACCAGTGTCTCTCTCTCCTTCTCTCTCTCTCTCTCTCTCTTCCTCTGCTTTCAAGGCAGCCCTTCCCTGGCCTCCTTCAGTTGCTCCTCACATCCCCTGTCATATGCAACTCTTATTCTTCTTCTCTCTTTATGACCATCATTCATGTTGCCACTTCTCACCTTCTCTTCTTTTCTTTTCTGCACTCTTGTTCCTATCCCCTCTTCCACCTTCTGCATGTGTATACGTATTTCTGCTAACTCCTCCTCTTCTCTCTCTCTCTCTTCCTCTCTCTCTCTCTTCCTCTCTCTCTCTCTTCCTCTCTCTCTCTCTTCCTCTCTCTCTCTCTTCCTCTCTCTCTCTCTCGCTCTATGAAATCTCCTGAAGAGTCACCCGTGAAGTGTGATGTACTAGCCTAAGGATGTGCTCACTAACAAGGGAACGAGAGAGAGCGAGGGAGAGAGAAAGAAACATCGAGAGAGAGAGTGAGAGAAAGAGAGAGAGAAAGAGATAGAATTCTCTGAGAGTCTCACCCGTGTGTAGACAACGAAGAGATGGCCATTGAAGAGGTGCCGCCAAGGTGGATGGAGGTGCACACTCGGCGAGAGCCATTGGAGTTGGAATGAGAGAGAGAGGGTGAAAAAGAGAGAGAAAGAAAGAGAGAGAGACGGAGAGAAAAGGAGAGGGGGAGAGGGAGAGAGACTGTCGGAGAGACAGAGATAGAGGGAGGGAGAGAGAGTGGGAGAGAAAGAGTGGGAGAGAAAGAGATAGAGGTAGAGATAGAGAGGGAGAGAGAAACGGGAAAAGGAGAGAGTGATAGAGAAAGTGATAGGGAGAAAGAGACTGATAGAGAGAGAGAGAAGTGGAGAGTGTGATGGGAACAGAGAAAGAGAGAGCACACAAAGAAGATTGTCTTGAGAGGTCAAGACAATCGCTCAAGACAATTTGTCTTAAATTTCCATCAAGACAATATTGTCTTGCATGCTTTTGACAATCATTGTCTTGACGATATTGACAGGTCAAGACAATTGCGCGTCGCAGAATTGTCTTGACCTCTCAAGACAATTTCGCGCAGCGCGCTTAAGCCACGCCCCCTTCTCATCTTCAAGATCGCTCACTGATCAAATGCAGTTCGAATCATTACTTTTTTTTTTCATTATATAAAACGCTTTATTACAATAAACAAAACGCTTTATTACATTAAACAGGTCTGTTTAACAACATGAGAACAGCTGACGTCATCCACAAGGGTATAAAACATGAAAAATGCTTTTAAAAGCATCCAATTAGCTTAGAAAGTGCAGAATTCGAGCTAAAAGCAAGCATAATGTGATTTAAGATGTAAAACAAAAACAGCAAAAGTGCATAGGAACTGACCTTATTTCGTCCGGAGTCGCTGAGTCGTCGTCGTATTGCCTGGAATCAGAATGAGAGATATTTTCAACCAAGGGAAACCGAACCCGACCAACCAGACCCAACCACCCAAACCACTACCACCACACTACCCGCCCTAGCGACCTGAAAGCTGAAGAACTTATCCAGAGGATAAGGGCGCCTTCAACGCTTGAATTCTGCCAGAGGTTGCCTGTGGAGAGAAAGAGAGAGAGAGAGAGAGAGAGAGAGAGAGAGAGAGAGATACAGACAGAGAGAAAGAAAGAGAGAGAGAGAGAGAAAGTGAGCATCATATCATCCTTTAGCGTTCATATCATCCTTTATCTTTTCTAATCGATCAACTTTTTCATGTTCTTGTCATCTCTCTATTAGATAAACAACGTAAAAACGTAATTGACTGGTTACGGCAGATTGCTTCCTGTGGGCGGCAGGATTGATGGATTTGGATGAAACTTTCCAGAAAGGTACATTGAAGTCTCGGCTATCGTCCTATGAGGGTTTGGAAATTTGTGGTTGGCGCCTGCGACACAAAACGGGGGTCACTCGAGAAAGTTTGAGGCCGAATTTCTCATTTTCTAGGGCACCTACAAAAATAACAAAAATAGCAGTCGATTCGTAATGGGGTAATCTACCAATGACCAGAAGTTCAATTCGGTAGATCGATTGGTAGATCGGTGGGAATGGATTATCTAAAATGGGCACTTTTTCGCATGTTTTTGCCCATTTTCTCAAAATCTGTAAATACGATTGGTTGATTGTCGGGTTCTATCGATGCAGTTTTTCAATGCGCATCTTTTAATGTATGACTTGTTAACTTTTGCACATGGGGAATATCTGAAAATCGATAAAACTGGAAAAAATTTTTGTTAGGGACCAAATTTGAACTTTTATATCTGAAGAAGTAGGGACCGTATCGGGATGGGACTAGGAGCATCTTGTTAAGAATTGAACTGGCTTCCATATGAGCCTATTTGGGTTAGGCTGGGTTTCCGGGAAAGTGCCCTGAGGGTGAGGTGAAATTTAGCTAACTTTCCTGACATTTTTTTCCTCGGTTTTAGAACATATGGCTACATCTTATATAGCAATCCATAGCTTAGGAATAGGGTAACAATTCTCTCATACAAAACTTTTGCGTAAAATGCATTTTTGATCTACATATGGGGTCGACCATGTTCTCGTGCAAATTTAGGCCTGATACTCGAGTTAACGTTCGGGGGGACTATTTTTAATGGCATAAGGATGAAAAAAGCAGTATAATGAGCTATTTTATTTCATATGTTACCGCTGGAAAAATCGATATTTCGTAGGTCAGTATTTTTTTTAGGTTCAAGGAGTTGGAATTTTTGGCTCATAAGTTAGTTCTAAAGAGAGTCGCGGATTACAAGCTCTCTGCCGTCAAGATTATGAAAATCCGATACTTCTGCACGAAGATATGGGCACGAATCAAGACAATCAAGACAATTGGGCGAGGCGGCGCCGTCTCCGGAATTGTCTTAATTGTCTTGGAAAATTGTCTTGATAGGTTAAGACAATTCCCTGCAAGACAATTTTGTCTAAGACAAATCTCAAGACAATGGCTTCAAGACAATTATTGTCTAAGACAATATTCTTTGTGTGGAGAGAGAGAGAGAGAGAGAGAGATAGAGGAAAAGGAGATAGAGAGTGTGCCAAGTAGCCAAGTGCACTACATGGAATCCTCCAGGAGTGGTTGGCGAGGCTGGAGAGCAAAAACGGAAGGAAGTAAAAGGAGCATACACTTCCGTGATCACCACCATCTAACGATGATGTCAGCCATTCATTCAGGGCTATCGGTTTTTGGCAACGTGCCAAGAAAGGGCACAGAACAAACAAAAAAAACACTCATGAATATTGCTGATATTTCAAAAGAATATTCTGTTTAGACAGAAAAAAAAACATTTTAAATATTTCTAGACAACTAATGTACATACATATGTAGGAAATACGGGTAAATTAAAAGATTTATTTTTTTATTCATATAACTTTCTGGACGAGAATTGGACACTCATGCATGTGGTCGATGAGAATAAGGTTTAACAGCCGTGCTATTAATCTTGGAAGAAAACTGAAACGAACGTTGAGTGAAAGTTGAACGAGCACAAATAAAAACTTCATTAATATTTGGCCAAAGTGGCGTCAGTTTTGTCAAGATTAATTGCACGGCAGTTTGCTGAATTCCTTCCCAAATACATACGATATTGTTTTTTTTTCTCGGTTCTGATGAATTTCGTATTCGCTGAAGATATTTGCCGTTCACTTTGGCTTCTCTTTCCACCAGTTCGTGATCAAGAAGGATCCCCTCTTTTGGACATGGCTGAGACGTGTCTTTTCTTTTCCGCGCTCTTGTCCTCCTCCTCCTCTTCCTTCAGCCGCTGTCACACACCGATTGTTGTTCGTATTGACACTGTCGCATAGGATTGCTCTCTCTCTCTCTCATTCTCTCTCTCTCTCTCTCTCTGTTTCTCTCGCGCTCTCTTTCTCTCACTCTTTCACTCGCTCTCTCTTTTTCTCTTTCTCTCACTCTTTCTCTTCTTTCTCTCTTTCTATCTCTTTCTCTCCCTTTCTATCTCATTCTCCCTGCCTCGCTCTCTCTCTCTCTCTTTCTCTGAGTCTCCAATTTGCCGTTCCATCAATTTCTTTCTCTCGCTCATCCGATTGTTCTCGCCTTTCTGCAAAGGCGATGTCAACAAGCGCGCCGAAGAAGCGTCTCTCTGTCTCTGTGTCTCTCTCTTCTCTCCCTCTCAGTCTCTTTCTCCCTCTCTATCTCTCTCTCTCTCTCTTTCTTCTCTCTTTCTTCTCTCAATCTTCTCTCCCTCTCACTCTCTTACTCGTTCTATCTGTCTCTATCATTTTCTATCTCTTTTTATCTTTCTGTATATTCATTCTTCAAGGTTTCGCTCAAGTTCAAGACAGTCGGGATTGTCTCGGGATGAGCAAGGCTGCCGGGGTCGGCTGGCTCCAAGGAATCTCGGGAATCATTTGAAAGGAGATAAGGGATGAGAGGAAACAAACGAAAAATAAGGATATGGAGAGAGAGAGAAAGAGAGAGAGAACGTGAAAGAAAGTGAGAGAGAAAGAGATCGAGAGAGAGCTAGAGAAAGAGAGCAGCAAGGCTACAGGAAAACGAAAGATTGAGCGAAAGATGAACAGAGAGAAAGAGCGCGAATCACAATTCGAGCGAGATGCCTTCTGCTCTGTACTGTGCTCGCTCATCTCCTGTGTTCTGCGAGAGTGCGAAGGATCTCGAGAGCGGTGATGTCTAGGGACGGGGAGATGGTCAGCGGTCAATTTAGCGGTCAAGTGTTATAGGAATTGCGTCTTCGAAAGGAAGGTGTTCTTATTACTTAATAGTCTTCTTCTTATTATTATTAGCATTTTTCCTTGTCTTTTTTTTGGGGGGGGGGGGGGTGCTCCCCCCCCTCAATCTGTTCTATCTGCCCTGCCTCCTCCCTCTTTCCGAAGACCTCGGCCTGAGGGCAGGGACCTCCTCCTGCTGCCCTCTCGGGCTTCAAGAGGGCTCACCGCGTCCACCGTTGACACACACCCGCTGCAATCACTTCTCGGTCATCCAAACTGGTAGCCCCCCCCCCCCCTAAGCGCTCCTATGCCCAGAACGAACGATGATTAGGGGCGAGGCACTTGTTTATTTGCACCGCGCACCATTTACCTTTCTCTCTCTCTCTTTTTCTATCTCTCTCTATCTCCCTTTCTCTCTCTCTCTCGCTCTCTCTCTCTTTCTCTCTCTCTCACTTTCTCTCTCTTTCTCTCGCTCTCTCCCTTTCTTTTCCAATACCGCGCGACTTTCTCTAATGACCGCTAATCATCATGCCAGTCTTGGGAGAAAGGAAAGCCATCTATTCAGGAGCACCCGTTCTAGGCCAACCTTGTTTTGTTTTGTGAACATTGCAAGGGAACAGAAAGGGTCTGAAGCTTAATAAAGCAGTCATATGTGCATGGCTAATGTTCCGAAAGAGAGAGAGAGAGAGAGAGAGAGAGAGAGAGAGAGAGAGAGGAGAAAGACAAAGAGTGAAAGAGAGAGAGAAGGAGAAAGAGAGCGAATGAGAGAAAGATAGAACAAGAGAAAAGAGAGAGAGAGAGAGAGAGAGAGAGAGAGAGAGAGAGTCCAGCTTCCAAGTGATATTCTCCTTAAGGACCACAGCTGCGGCACTGCCCAAGAAGATAAAGCTTATCTTTTCCTTGAAACACCTTTTGTGCCCGCAGATATTTTCGTTGTTGCAGAGTGGTGCTCGATTTCCGCTGGATCTTTGTCGAATTTCTCTTTCGCTTAAATCGCATTCGTAAATATCTAAAATGAAAAATGTGTATTGTTTTAAAATTGGTCAGTTTGAACAAAAGGTGGTTCATATGAAATTAGAACATAGTTTCGATACTTAATGGTAAACAGTCTCTTTCATTGTACATGGGATGACCCTGGCTGAATGGCATGCTTCTCTATCTCTCTCTCTCTCTTTCTTTCTTTTTTTATTTGCTTCCGTCCGTCGATCTCACAATTCATTCACGCTCACTGACTGTGCTTCATCACCATGCAATTCTTCTTCGGTCATATTGCCCTTCTCTCTATTTCTCTCGATCTCTCACTCACTCTCTTCTCTCTCTCCTCTTTTCACTCTCACTATGCATCGCTCTTTCGAGCTTTCGCTCTCTCTCACTCACTTTCATTCTCTTCTCACCCTCTTTTTCAATCTCTCTCTCTCTCTCTCTTTCTCACTCTCTCTCTCTGTCTCTCTCTCTCTGTCTCTCTTCCGTCGCTCTCTCTCTCTCCTCTTTCTCCCACCTGCTGGCTTCGTGCCAACCCGGTCCTCTGCATGCATATATTGGCTCGGAGCAAGTTGCATCGCGTGAGTATGGTGAATTTTTTGCGGTAGACTTCCCTCTCTTCTCTCTCTCTCTCTCTCTCTCTCTCTCTCTCTCGCTCACTCTCTTTCTCAGTCTTTCTCTTTCTCTCTCTCTCTCTCGCTCTCTCCCTCTAACACTCTCTTTCTCTGTCCCTCTCCTTTTTCTTCCAATCTCCTTCTCTATCACTTTTGCTCTGCATTTTCTTACCTCTCGAAATCGCTGCCATTTCCTACTCCGCTACGCGAATCATATGATAATTTCCGACCTATTTTTTCTCGTTAAAACGAGCCAAATCATTGTGTATTCGAACGCATTTGAATGCACCTACTTTAATGTGGCATTAATAACAGTATCCACATGACTCTCTCTCTCTCTCTCTCTCTCTCTCTCTTTCTCTCTCTCTCTTTCTCTCTCTCTCTTTCTCTCTCTCTCTTTCTCTCTCTCTCTTTCTTTCTCTCTCTCTCTCTCTCTCTCTCTCTGATTCACTACCCTCAAGTCCTCCTTTTCAACTGGTTTTTTTTACTGTTGTTGACTGTTTAGCACAGCCTATCGTTGACGCTTCCGGGATGGAATGAAACAAAAAAAATATTTATCTTGATTTTCTTTATCTTGATCGAGCTGTGAACCTGCGAGCTTCACTTGACTACCGGAGTTCTACTTCGAAGGCTCCATGTACTTTCTTTTCTTTCCTGTCTTATTGTTTATTAAATTGCTTGCTGTCGTCCTTCATTCTTTTGCACTGACCAATACTGTCTCTCAAAATTTGTTTTGAACGTAGAATAGTTGTGAATAAATAAATTTCAAAATGAAGAAAAAAATCGGTTTAGTTAATTGCATACTTACTTATCTCCCTCTTTGTCCGATTATTCAAATATGTACTTTTCATTGCCTTGTGCTGGTCACTGTAAGCCTCTTTTGTCAAGTTCCGTTATCAACACTCTAACTCTCTCTCTCTCTCACACACTCTCTGTCTGTCTGTCTATCTTCTTTCTCTCTCTTTTCTCTGTCTCTCTCACTCTCTCTTTTCTCTGTCTCTCTCAGTCTCTCTTTTTATACGTCTCTCCTTTAGTTAATAACGCCTAATCAGCGTCCTCTTCCATTTAAACCTCGTTTCCATAAGAAGATTAGGGTCTATTGTTCCGTGTAACTTTTATTCTTTCTGATATCAAGTGTTCTTTATTCACAGTTATGAAGAGCCCATATCTCTTTTTTCTTTGATCTTTTCCGCCGATTGAATTAATACTTTTAAAAGTAGGTATGCATATCTCTCAAAAGTACTCTATTTGTCGTTGTCTCCTTCGACTCTCTTCCTCTCGTAGTATCTTTCCCAGATTTCTTTTCTTTGCCTTTAAATTTTTCTCATTCTCTTAAACTTCTCTCTCTTTCCGAGTCTCCAAATGCAAACGACTTCCTTTGAAACTGTCCGCAATTCTAACACATCCATTAGTGCCTCCATGCCGACGCAATCAGTGTATGATAAGAAAACCACTCTGGGCAGTGATTTCCCAATTTATGGTCCGTGCCTCCTCGACGTCTAGCAATGCTCGCCCTCTTCATGGAAATAGTCTGCGAATTGATGTCATTCGAAAGAGAGAGATGAAGGAGAAAGAAAAGGATCTTGATAGGAAGAGATAAGATTAGAGGGGCATGTAGAAAAATATAGAATTTATAAAGGAGAAGAGAAAGAGAGAGAGGGATAGAGAAAGGAAGAGAGAGAGAGAGAAGAGAGAGAAGAGAGAGAAGAGAGAGAGAGAGAGAAGAGAGAGAGAAGAGAGAGAGAGAAGAGAGAGAAGAGAGAGAGAAGAGATAGGCAACGAAGACTTGCCCTGATCACCGGATAGTATGTAGTAATTGAGCCGAAGGGGCCTTCACTAATCGCTGCTAACAGAGAATGGAAAAATGCAATCGAATTGAGACATTCCTGAGGCATTATCCACCGCACCCTAGACTATACGAGGAATGCTACCGGCAGCATGGGTAAAGAGAGGAAGCAAGCAAAGCAATTTCGGGGCTAATACGATCAATCACATTACTTTAATCTCAAGCTCACAAAAGGTTTTGTTAAAGAAAAACTTTTTGATTCAAAATAGATGTAAAATTAGACCTTTTCAAGCACAAAATGTACGAATTTTATTATTATTCGCTCGGAACATTTTTCCATCTGGACGATTGCCACTTCTTATCATCACTCTTCTTTTCATCTGCTTCACTTTCTTTCACTCGCTCACATTTTCTCTTATGATGCTTGTCTCGCTATCTCTCTCTCTCGCTCTCTCTCTCTCTCTCTTTCTCTCTCTCTCTCTCTCTTTTCTCTCTCTCTCTCTCCCTTTTTCTCACTCCTATCTCTCTTTCGCTCTCTCGCTCCTTTCTCTGCCCATCGGATAATCTTCTTTTGCCGGCTAATCACTGCATCGTCCAATGCTGCAATGATAACAAATTTGCGTGCGCATATAAACAGTGCTATGGTACTCTTTCAAGTACACATTTTCCTGCTTGTTTACGTTTAAATTTTTAATTATCACCATTTTTCTTTATTTATTACCACTATATTTGCTCACTTCAAATCATTAGAGAAGTTAGAAATATATACATAGTTAAAAGTAATATTTCAACAATAAGACAGAAATGTCTACTCTGATCTTGACCTAAGTAAATACATATTAAATGTATTTGTGCACAGTTTGTGCCTGAAACTTGATTGATTCTTTCTATCCTTTTTTAACCGTTTTTCTGCGCGCCCTCTTGACTACTTCGGCCGTTTCATTCTTTTTTACCTATTGTCTTGCAAGGTTGTTCCTTTCGCATGGGTCCTTTCTGACTTTTATCGTGCTATGATGTGCCGTAATAAAAAAAGAGAAAGTATCATACATCGAACAGTTAAGAGAGAGAGAGATATAGACAGAGAGAGAGAGAGGGATAGAGAGAGATAGAGATAGAGATAATAAGAGAGATTGAGATAGAGAGAGTGAGAAAAAAGGAGATAGAGAGAAAGAGTGATAGAGAGAGAAGGAGAGAGAATGAGAGGAAGGAAAAGAGAGAGAGAGTGTGTGAGAGAAAGAGATAGAGAGAGAATGGAGAGGGAAGAGAGCGAGAGACAGAGAGAATGACAGAGTGTGTGTTCTCCTATTCACTACCTTTCTGTTGGCATGCGCTACAGGCAATTCGCAAGTCATCAAATCGTTTAAAAGGCCATTAAATCCGCGACCCGGCTGAAACGCACACCAATGACCCGGTGTTCCAGTTTGGAAGGAGATGTTAAGGGGAAGAGGGGGGGGGGCGGTATGGTAGGCCCGGGGGCCTTTCCGATATGGGCGGTGGGAAGGGGAAGCACACCACATTATCAGACATTATCAGAGCCATAAGTCACTGGGGTGATAGGATCCCATTAAAAGAACGGGGCGAGAGAGAGGGAGAGGGAGAGGGACAGAGAAAGAGGGAGTGAGAGAGAGGGAGAGGGAGAGGTCCTCCCTAGATAATCTTCACCAGTTCGCATCCACTTCTAATCACATTTCGAAGTATTTCGAAGTGATCCAATCCTTGGTCATCTTGTTTGGTGTCTCCGTCTCGCTTCTCTAACTTCTCTCACTTCTCTCTCTCTCACACAGTTCTCTCTCTCCCCACCTCTGTCTCTCTTTCTCTCTCTATCCCTCACTTTGTCTCCCTCTCTTCATCCCGTTTCCCTCCGCATCACTAAAGCTCGCGCGGGCTCTTCAGAATATATGATGATTACGTGATCGTTAACCCTCTCCAGCTCGCGCTATCCAGATCGCTGTTTCACTCTTTCAACCTCTGTTTCCCTCTCTCTCTCTCTCTCTCTCTCTCTCTCTCTTTCTCTCTCTATCTCTTTATCTCTCTCTCCCTCTTTCCCTCTCACTCCCTCTCTCGCTTTCTCTTATACCTTCTGTCTCCATCTCTCTCTCTCTTTCTCTCTCTCTCTCTCTCTCTCTCTCTCTCTCTCTCGATCTCTATATCCTATGTTATTCGACCACC
The DNA here is from genome assembly GCA_945643635.1 of Allodiplogaster sudhausi. NCBI lineage: Eukaryota > Metazoa > Nematoda > Chromadorea > Rhabditida > Diplogasteridae > Allodiplogaster > Allodiplogaster sudhausi. Next base: position 159,674 of record CALZFC010000128.1, read on the forward strand.
ACCACGTCCGCCCATTCCTGTGATATCCGGCTGAGAAAGTCGGCTTCCAACGTATCGGCCCTTACAATTAGCCCTTGCTTTGTTCGTAAATGTACACTTAAATCCTACCACTGTGATCAGTGGTCATTCTGTATAATTTTTTGTATAAAATAATAACGAAATTATTACTGCATTTTCAGCACATAACCAGTAGACCTGTATCATTCCATCAACAAGTAGTGATAGTAAATGTTTAATACGATTTCTATATTTTCCCTCACGAAGATCCCTCTCTCGTGGGCATACAGTAACCGATATTCTCGATTGCTTCTATTTATTAATTGAAGCCGATAACTCTCATACCCACTCATTTCCTCTCGCTTATTGACAGCGTTTGGGGGCAAAATGTCTGCGTACCCATCCAAAGGAGTTAGTTGGCTACCCATTTTTACACCTAATTTTCCTCGATTTCTCTTGCTTTGTTATTCTGGTACCGTTCAGCCCTCTGTGTGGGGTGGGAGGGGGGGGGGGGGGTTCTTGGAAGGAAGGGGGTAGGCCCTTTCCGCGCCATTGGAGGACTGGATGCTTTGCTCATTCCGCGCCATTTGCTGCTGAGAGAGACAGAGAGAGCATAATGACGCCTTGTTATGTTACGCCTTATTTTATGGATCTTACGGATCACTGGGGCATCATTTTTCTCGTTATTTTCGAGGCAAATGGTTCAAAGAGGAGTTGGATAACAAAAAAAAAAGGTCTAAAAGCAGTTTGAAGATACCGGAGAGAGAAAAAAGGGAGGGTGAAAAATTGGTATGGCATACATACATACCAGATAGCGGCGCGTTACTTGACTTCTTTTGATTGCGAGCTAATGATTGACAATTTTTTTTATATAGATTCGTTGCCCTGTGGTGGTTATTGTTGTGAGAAAGGTCTAGCTGAACAGGCAGAGTATATGTGGTTGTGCGCGTATCAGAGTAGCTGATACCATCCGGCCAGGTATCAGCTTTCTCATCCACAGCCCCTCCCCTTCCCGCAAACTCGGAGCAGCCTTTTGCGATAGCGGGGTGTGGTTGTAAATAAGACCGATATACTCTCTACTGCCAGTGATCGACGATCAAAAATGATATTTGACAAAATTATCGAAATTTATTTTAACTTTTTTTTTTTGCTTTTGAAGTCTTCCTATAAATCCAAACTGGTCCGAACGATTTAGTGGAAAGTTCATTTCGGTGATACTAACTTTGGCTTTGTTTTCTCTTCTTATTATTTTCGTTATTTACTCATTACTTGCCTGTTTATACACTCTGCTTCTTCTATTATCACATGCGCTCTTTGATCGGACTTTCGCTAACGGTACAATTATAATTTTTTTAAATACTAATAAAATGGCCCTCTCATACTACTTCGGCGTCATTTTCAATGTTTTCTTGTTTTCTTTGTCTCCCTGCCACTCTGCCCTTATCACTCTTTCTCTCTTTCTCTCTCTCTCTTTATCTCCCTCTCTCTCTCTTTCTCTCGCTCTCCCTGTCTCCCTCTCTCTCTCTCTTTCTCTCTCTCTACGGAATGTAAGCCGGGATGCGCATCGGCGGCCGCTCAGCCTAAGATATACACATTCTACACCCGGTGCTGTCTCTCGATATGTACGTCTTCTCGTGGCCCTGGCCGGCCAGACTTCATGTATGCGGAAAAGAGAGAGAGACGGAGAGACAGAGAGAGAAACAGAGAGGGAGAAGAGATGGAGAGAGAGAAGAGACAAAAGAGAAAGAGAGAGAAGAGAAAGAGAGAGAGAGAAAGAGAGAGAAAAAGTATTTCCTTCTCTCTTTCACATTGAATACATACACACTTGTATGCTTGCTTACAAAGACACCGGGAAGGACACGTGCACAAATGCACACAAGTACGCACATAAACATAGTCACGGATACTTTCCCTTTCATTGTCTCTCTCTTTCTCTCTCTCTCTCTCTCTGTCTCTTTCCTCTTCTCTGATCCCTCCCTATTTCAATCTCTCTCTCTCTCTTTCCACGCCCTTCTTCCATACTTTCCCTAGCTCACTCATCTTTTGCCGCATCATCCGTCCCTCCATGACGAGTGAGTTGAGTGAGTGTATGTGATACGGCCGAGCAACGACTTCACATGGGAATTTTTTTTCCTTTCTCTCTCTCTCTCTCGTTGTCTAACTCTCTCTCTCTCTCTCTCTCTCTCTCTTCCCCTTTCCGTAACCGCGATCAGATCGGCTAGTGGATGAAAGATGCTAGAGTGGCTAGCAAAACTTTGGGAGAGCGTGAGAGAGAAAGGGAGAGAGAGACAGTGAGAGATAAGGGAGTACGAGTTAGTGAAACTACACTAAAAGTGACGTTTTCTAAAAGAGGAAAAAAATTCCTTGACTGAGTGGAATGGTGGCGGAATGGAAAAGGATGAAGGAGAAAGAGAAAGAGAGAGTCTGACAGAAAGAGAGAAATTCACCCGAGGTAACCCCGTTAGCCTGACTGAATGATTTGTTCGCGGCTCTGCGAGACAAACCGTCGCCATTTTTCTTCGCGCAGACTAAAATGCACCCCACCGCTCGCCATTCCAAGCAGCCACTCTAAATGAACTAATTGAATTAGTAAAAATCTGCCACACGCGCCCGGCTTAAAGTGGCGGCATCTTCCGACAACCACAACGAAAAAGGACACAAATTATAGTGCGCGCCCGCTAGCAATGTTACGCTTTCTGGGTTTTTTCTTTCCTTCTCTCTCTCTCTCTCTCTCTGCCACTTTTCTCTCGCTCTCTCGCTCTCTTTTTAACTCGATATCTCGTCGTTGTAACGTCTCCTGCTAAAATGTGTGATTTCGCCTTCTGGCAGTAGTAATCAAGATTCGCTTAGCGATCATCGTTTTCTCTCCATCTCTCTCTCACCCTTCTCTCTTTCTTCTCTCTCTCTCCCACTCCCTCTCTATCTCTATCTCTCTCTTTCTCTATCTCTCTCTCACTCTCTCTCTGCTAATGTCCTTGCGAGCTTCGTCTCCTGTCCAATGGCATATTATGGCCGATGCCCAATGTGTTGCGCCTCATTTTCTTTGCATTAGTCCTGTCAAGGTCGATTTCCAAGCGTATATTTACTGAGTAGTGCTAAACATTGATGAGATTAACCGTAATAAGATAATCGGAGAACATTTAATTTCTTGTTTTTTCTGTTATATTCACTCTTTTCCTACATTTCTTATTTTAAACTTGTCCTCTTCGAGACTTCTGTCTTTTTGAGCGCTTTCTAAACGAACCTCGCCAGCAAACACTTGGCCATATTAGCTAATTGTGAGGGAACTACATTCTTCTTGTCTATGTAGTTGATCAGTCTCCCTCTCGTTCTCTGCTCCTCTCGCATATCTCACATTCATTGCACACACGTCATACCTTCCTTTATCGTTCTTCTTGCTCTCTTTTCTTTCCTTTCGTTCTCTTTCTCTCAGTCTCTCTACTCTCTCTCTCTCTGTCTCTCTACTCTCTCGCTCTCTTTCTCTCTACTCTCTCTCTCTCTCTACTCTCTCTCTCCTCCCTCATTCTATACTCTCGCTCTCTCTCCCAAGCTGAGACTGCTAAACTTAAGTGAACCACTTCGAAAACCTCTTAGAACATTAAGACAAGTCTGCCAAGCATTGCGAATGGCAAAACAAGAAGCAAAAAAATTTATTCGATTATTTAAAATGTGTATTTCGCTCATATTTCGCGTCATTTTTCCTTTGTTTCTTCCCGGCAGGCGGTTGTCTCCATATCCCACTCTGAATCAATCTGTAATATCTGAATCTTTAATGATTAGATGACATCACCACCGACATCGTCAGTCTCTTAGTGACCCTCGACGGTTGGAGGTTGTCTCTTCATCGCTCGACTAGAATGTCAACGGCGGGCAGAAAGATTCTGCGCCGCTTTTCCTCCAGCATATCTGGTTCGACAATTATGAGCTTTTTATCTACGAACCAAGTTCTTCTCTTCTATAATAAATAAACTTAAAATTAAATATAATAAATAAATGCATAAACAATCATTATATATAAATTTAATTAAAATTTGTTTTCTAATTCAGATCTCCTTAGCATTCAGCGAAAGAATGCAGAGAGCGGTGAGGACGACGATGGGTTTGTTGATAAAATTCATTTTATTTTTCCTGTTAGTAAAAATGACTTTATTTCTTGCTCTTTTTTATTTTACTATTATTCGTTACACTTTTATAAGTTTAATTTATGTGTATATATTGTGCATAGGTCTATGAATTTTTTAAATAAAAATAGAATTTTTATTTTTATTTTATTTTATATTTTCTTAATATTGATTCCTTCCTCAGAGCGTGGCCCCTCCACGCCGCTGTCCGAATGGGCAACGCCGTCCTCGCGCGTAGCATCATCGATAGCCGACTCGTCGATGTCGACTTGGAGGACTCCAAGGGTACATTGCTATTCCCCTCCACACAGAGGAGGACATTGCTATTCCAATCTGAGCACATTTAACGTTGTGGTTAAACCCGCCGAGTCTAGGACGCACGGCGTTGCACTACGCGGTGGAGCAGTCGCGTCCCGAGCTGGCGCAGCAGCTACTGGGCGCGGGCGCGCACGTGGACTCCGTGGACTTTGTCGGCACGACCCCGTGTCATCTCGCAGCCATGCACGGCATGATTGATGCAGTATTGTTTTTTGTATTCTTCCTTTTTTTCTCTTTTTTCTTCTTATATCTTTATGAACTGTCATTTATGTATTCATAAACACGCGTGCATATCTTATGTACACCGTAATAAATCAATCAATTCATAACAGTCTTTGAAAACAACATGGTATTCTAACGGTTTTTAATATGCATTATGTACAATTAATAATTCCAATAATTTTTTCAGTTCAACCTGCTCATGTACTACAAGGCCGACCCGTGCGCCGTCGACAACGCGGGAAGACGCCGCTCGATCTCGCGTGCGAGCACGGGAGGCATATGGTGAGATCATCCTGAAAAAACATCTATCGATTCTTTGATATTTAATGGAAAATTATTCATGTTAGAAAAGCTTATATTTCTGATTAAGCTAAGGTTACTAAACATAAGGCAAGCTCGAATTAGTTGTTTTTTTCGTTGCCAATCCTTTTTTTACTTTTATGATGATTAAAAAAGCAATTTTGTCACGTCGATGTTTTAGAAAGTATTAGAAAAAAAATTTTCTAAGAGTACTTTTCTATTTTTTTATTACAAATTTTTTTCTATATATTTTAACTACAGTACCGCCCAACATTTCTATTACATATATTAATTATATTAATATAAATAATTTCAATTGATTTTTCAGCGCTCATGGCGCATTTCAACGTAGTTTTCTGTATAAACTAGACTAATTCGATGCTGATAAACACATTGGTAACATTAGTTTCTCAATGAAAGTAGACGCTGACGAGAAAATTCATGTTTTAGCCCGAAATTATTTGAAATATGCAGCGCAATTGCGCTGCACTATGTGCGCAATTGCGCTGTATATTCAAATGGGTTTCGGACTGAAACATGAATTTTCTCGTCAGTGTCTACTTTTTTTGAGAAAGTAATGTTTCCAACGTATTTATCAGCATCGAATTAGTCTAATTTATACAGAAAACTACGTTGAAATGCGCCATGTGCGCTGAAAAATCAATTGAAATTATTTATATTAATATAATTAATATAATTAATATATGTACCAGAAATGTTAGGCGGTACTGTATACATACATGTATTTTACCCTTTCAAGATGGTGGAGAAGATGCTCTCATCGTCGATTCCGCTCAGCTTGCTCCGCCACTCGGGCGAGCAGCACACGGCATCGGCGTTGCATCTCGCAGCGCGAATGGGACATGTCCAGGTGAGGAGGAGAGAGAGAGAGAGAGAGAGAGAGAGAGAGAGAACGATAGAGAAAGATAGAGAGAGAGAGAGAGCGATAGAGAAAGATAGAGAGAGGGAGAGAGCGATAGAGAAAGATAGAGAAAGATAGTGAGAGAGAGAAGAGCGGGAGATGTCACTGATACAAAAAGATGCACAGTCTCTGTATGCAACCTGCATAAATTGAGTAGTATAATCCGGCAAAGTTAGCCCACATACATATGTTTTCGTAAAACCGCCCAATTTTTGAGCCGTTGCGTGGTAAATGCTCTCTCATGGCACAGCGGGCACTAAAAGCTCCTCTTCCTTTGAATACAACACAATCGTGTGTTCCATTCCCATTTTGTGCTTTGCTTTGAAATACCAGAGCTGAAAAGCCTCTTCTGACTCCTTTCACATGCCTGAGCCTCTCCGCTCTTCTTTGGAATGAAGCTACCGCGAACTATACACGTTAAAACTCTCATTTGCATCTCAATAGTCTACTTTTATGCCTCTCTAATGATGGCGATCTAAAAAAAAAGTTCTTTCGCTCTAGCAAATGAGACCTTGCAGGCACCTGCTAGGCTTGCAACAAAAAAGGAGCGTAAGATGCTTGGGATAGAGGTTGAGAGCGGGGAATTTTGGTTTTCGGTTTTGGTTAGGGGGAGGGGGTAGTAAAATAGGGCCGGAGGGGGGATGGGATGGGGCTGATTCTCATTATATGAGTGATACGACCGTGCGAGCGGTCGGCTAGTGATTACGACCAGCGGGCGTGCATAGCGCCATTAATCTTTCTGCGAGCGATGAGCGGATCTGATAAAAAAGGATTTTTCCTTTGTCTCTTTCCGGACTCTCTCTCTCTCTCTCGTTCTCTCTCTCTCCCTCTTCTCTCCCTCTCTCCTTCTCTCCCCTCTCTCTCTCTCTCTCTCTCTCTCTTATTCCCTCTTTCTTACTTCTCTCTTTCGCTCATTCTCTCTCTCTTTTTCTCTCTCTATCTTCTCTCATTCGCTCATTCTCTCTCTCTCTCTCTCTCTCTCTCTCTTTTCTCTCCCTCTCTCACATCTATTCCCCTTCTTCTTTTCCGACACAGACTTCCTGATAGCTCGTTAACATGCGATCCACAGTGTACTGCTCTCATTTGAGACTATGAGGGAGAGCATTCCTCGGCAATCGCGCAAGAACATAGAAAGAAGAGGAGATTATGGACTTGGATAAAGAACACATTTATTAGATGTAAATTAATTTCTTTGGCACACTTGATGTATACATATAGAGAAGAGATTGTAAAAAGAATAAGAAAAAAAACTAGATTAAAATACAACTTTCTTTCGTCAATACCTATCCAGTGAGTAGTTATTTTTATTTCTATTAAAAAGGTTGAATTTATACTGCCTACCAAAGATATTTATAGTAGAAGGGGCGTGCATGATTAATTAATAAAAATATAATAAATAAATAGACATAATTAGTTTAAAATTTATTAATTTTAATTCTGATCTAATTCTCTTTTCTACAGATAGTCTACGTGCTGCTGACGCACGGCTGGCCGATCAACGGTGCGACGCGGACGCGTTGCGGCACGCCGCTTCACGAAGCAGCCGCTCACGGCCGCACGCAGGTCGTACGGCTGCTGCTGCATGTAAGTCTCCATGACCATCATGTCACAGAAATTGAGTAGTGTCTAAATAATCTTGCAGAAAACTCTTTCAACATTTTAGTTCGCTATAGACTTCCCTTTCACTTTTTAACTATAAACGGCAATTGCTAATTGATCCACGATCTACATATATCTATACAAAGTGTCAAAAGTTGGTTTTGGTAACACATATGCAAAAAATTTATAAATATTTTCGCAAATATTATTTCATATATTGAGTAAGTATTTTATTTTACATTCTTTTTATGTTCGTATTATTCTGTGAGGTTGTGAGATCAAAAAGAGTCGCTGTATCTGCATAAAGAAAGGCAAGCCGGTGTAATTGAATTGATGATGATCACGGTCAATTGCATTTTGCTTGTTGTTCACTTTGATGTAAAAAGAATAGCCGCGCTTGCTTCTAGCTGCACTGATTGCGCAATCCTCTTGCTCTTGTTGCCGCCACAGGCAGCACAGGAAGGAAGATGGTACTTGAACTTTCTTTTTCTGTCTCGCTCTCTTTCTCATCCCACTCTCTCCCTCTCGCTCTCCCCTCTCTCTCTTCTCTCCTTCTCTCTCTCTCTCTCTCTTCTCTCCCTCTCTCCTTCTCTCCCCTCTCTCTCTCTCTCTCTCTTATTCCCTCTTTCTTACTTCTCTCTCTTACTCATTCTCTCTCTCTCTTACTCTCTCTCTCTCCCTCTCTCTCTCTTACTCCCTCTCTCTCTTCTCTCCCTCTCTCCTTCTCTCCCCTCTCTCTCCCTCTTTCCCTCTCTCTTCTCTCTCTCTCCCTCCCTCTTATTCCCTCTTTCTTCCTTCTCTCTCTCTCTCTCTCTTACTCATTCTCTCTCTCTCTCTCTCTCTCTCTCTCTCTTTTCTCTCCCTTTCCAGGCTGACTCAGATCCATCCCTAACGAACGCTGCCGGCCAAACGGCGCTCGAGTTCGCCAAGCGGAATGCCGAACGCAATCCAATCACGCACAAGGAGATTCGCTTTCTGCTGAAAGGTCCGTCGGTGGTGGAGGGCGTAAAATAGGAGAAGTCATGCATGATGGCTATCTTTCAAAATTACAAGTGCCTCCTCATTTCTACGCGTAATCTCATCACCACCCCACCTGTAATCCACCCAGAAACAAGCGCGTTTGAAACTTTTAATTAATTTCACCAATACACCCCCTGGCCGCCATGTATTTCAAAATAGCAACACCATCCGCCGTAATACATGCTAGCATGAAACTTTTTTTTTAAAGAAAACTTACTTTATACATACAATGTCACAATGGTCTTTTCATAGCCTTCCCGTAGAAAACTTTTACTTTATATAGTATATGTCACAATCGTCTCTTCCATAGCCTTCTATAAACGACTATTGTGACATTGCGCGAACTCTAGCAGCTTGCCGCCCGAATCGTAGACTGTGCGGCTTATGATAACATTTTTTTTTCGCCTGCCTTCGTTTTCTCCATTAATCTTCTTTCACCTCGTCTTCTTCTTCTGCTCTTTTTTTTGGGCCGACATCAAAGATGCAGGTGGCAAGCTACATACGATAGCCTTGTAGTCATAGAATAGTCAAAGAAGAGTGCCAGGCACCCGCGACGGGCACGATGTGACAATGTGACACCTGTGCTGCGAGCGTTCATAGAAAATAGAGAAAAATATATGTATGAATATTAATTTCCCTTTCGCTGCTTTCTTTGTTTATTTAATCTTTTTTAGTTTCTATGCTTATTTAATGTAATTTTGCTGAACTATTCATTAATCTGTTTTTTTTACCAATCTATAGATCATTCGTCTAGCATTGATTGCTATTAAGAGAGAGAGTTTGAGAGAGAGTTTGAGAGAGAGAGTTAGAGAGAGAGACAGTTAGAGAGAGACAGTTTGAGAGAGAGACAGTTAGAGAGAGAGAGAAAGAGTTAGAGAGAGAGAGTTGGAGAGAGAGACAGTTAGAGAGAGAGAGAGAAAGAGTTAGAGAGAGAGTTGGAGAGAGAGAGAGGTAAGCTATTCGAGCCCTTGCTGACGTGATCAATTATCACTGATCACCCTCTAGAGCTGTTCACTTTGCACTGCGGTTAGGGCATTATTACATGGATGTGTTTGTCTGGAGAGGCCAGCTGGACAAGCCGTGTGCATTGCTCTAACAATGAGTGACACTTCGGGAGAGACAGACAGATAGAGAGAGAGAGAGGGAGAAAGAGAGAGCGACAGGAAGCGCGATAGAGAGAAGGAGAGAGAGAAAGAGACAGAGAGAGAGAAAGAGAGATGTAAAAAGCCATGTAGTTGGGTAAAAGGGAAGTACATAATTGTCCAAGTGTCGATGCCACCTCTCTCGTTGCCATATGTCAGCTGTCATGTTCTTGAGCCAGCCTTGACCGATCTCTCTTCTCCCTTTCCACTGTCCTTTCTCACTCTCTCCGCTCTCTCTCGCTCTCTCTCTCTCTCTCTCTCGCGCTCTCTCTCTCTCTTTCTAGTCCTCTTTCTTTTCCTTAGTCTCTCTTACTCTTTCGTTCTCTCTCCCTTAGCGGTCCTTTCATTTAGCTAACACTTGTTTACAGCTTTTGCATGCTTATTAGTTCTCAGATAGTATTGTGCATGTTATTTGGAGTGAAAAGTTTAAATTCTTTTTTTGAATCACGTATACGCTGGATATCCTGTGAAGCCTGGATATCTGTCAATCTCGTAGAGAAAGAGGGAGAGAAGAGAGAGAGAGGAGAGAAGAGAGAGAGAGGAGAGAGAGAGAGAGAGAGGAGAGAGAGAGAGAGAGAGAGAGAGAGAGAGAGGAGAGAAGAGAGAGAGAGGAGAGAAGAGAGAGAGAGAGAGAGAGAGAGAGAGAGAGAAGCAGAGATCGAGAGGGAAATAGTGAGGCTAAAAGACGCCGATAACAATTGTGAGGACGGTTGAAAAGAACGCAGAGGCAAAAAAGGTGCAAGAAGGTGAGAAGGAGAGAGGGATCAGAGAGCTGGCGCGAGAGGCGAGAAAGGGAGAAAAAGATAGAAAGCCTGAAGCGAAGAGGTCACAGAAATGGATGGCAGGGAGAAAATGGGAGAGAGAGAGAGAGCGAGAGAGTGTGAGAGAGTGAGTGAGAGAGAGAGAGAAGGATGCGGCGAACACCTTGTAGTAGCCGAATCGCCTTCTTCGTCACATCGAATATCGCTTGCCGTCTACCAGATTGCAATCTCTCCCTCTTGTTCCCTCTCTCTTTCTCTTTCTCTCTCTCTCTCTCTCTCTCTCTCTCCTTGAGAGATGTTCACACGCAGCTTGCACACCCACAACTACTGCGTGTTCTTTTTCATCTTTCCCGTTCAAGGCTCCTAACCGCCCCCCCCCCTCCTGATCGATCTCTTACTGTTTCGCCTTCTTCTCACTCCTCTGAAATCGCGTCCTTGTAAAAGCAATTATTAGCTTAATTTAAATACCTTTGCCTTATTATGAGCTTCATTTTTAAATATCTTTGTTTTAACGATTCGGCTATTTTCTCGGTCTATTGCAATTTCTCACCCGTCATTTCGATTACGAGATCATTATGACATGCCGTAGATGTTGGACTGACTGAACTGCATTCGAATGTCACTTCGCATTAAAGCGCGCACTGTGAGTGGTCGTGTCGTGCAAGTCTAATCTCACTCTCTCTCTCTCTTTCTCTCTCTATCTTCCTCGCAATTCCGTCTTTATTTCCCTCTCCTCTCTCTCACTCTCTCTAATTCTCACCCTCCCTCTCTATCCTCTCTCTCTCTCTCTCTCTCTCTCTCTCTCTCTCTCTTTCTCTCTCTCTCTTTCTACCCCTCTCTCTCTCTTGCACTCTCAAGAATGGCGCATAGAAAGGCAAGGACTCATCCAGTGTGATTCCTCTCGGATTGGAGCTGCTTAGCCTTTCGGTTGAGATAGAATGAGAGAGGGACAAGGAAGAGCTGCCATGGGGAGATTACTCGACCATACGGTCCGGGGCTTAGACGCTCTATCTCTTTATCTTTCTCTTTCTCTCTTTCTATCTCTCTCTGTAGCTCTCTTTCTCTCACTCTCTCAGTCTCTCTCGTTCTCTTTCTCTCTCCTCCCTTTTTTCTATCCCTCTCTTTAATTCTCTCTCTTTCTCTGTATCTGTCAATCCCTTCTCGCTCTTTCTCTTCTCTCACTCTCTTTCTCTGTCTCTTTCCCTCCTCCCTTCTCGCTCTTCTCTTCCCTCACCCTCAAAGTCTCTCACATCAGAGACAAATATACATATGTATGTGCAATACAAATGCCGTCATTGCCTCTCCTTATCAGAATCGCATTCCTAACGAACTCTTTTACACTGTTTCTTCTTCTTCGTGGACCATCTTACAAATAGACTCCTTACTATGTAGTTGCATTTATGATTGCGCATTCCATATGTATGCACATTTGCATTTCTCTACTTGATTGACGAATTGTCTATTAGTTACGTTTCGTTTTGTCACACGAACATGATTACTTCAAGCACCCCATGAATGTCCTCGAAAGAACCTGCAATCTGATTAAAGCCTCAAAAATGATCAGCTTATCAGAAGGCTCGTTCTTTCGAGGCTATTTTCCACATTTGAGGAATAAACGCCTGCCTGCCTCTCTCCGCATTCTTGCCCTATTTATCTCCTTCTTAATCCAGGGTCCAGAGTCGCGTTCCATTTCGCTCTAGACCTTAATCTCTCTCTCTCTCTGTCTTTCACTCTCTCTCTCTCACACACACAACTCACGCGCGCTCTCCTACTATCTCTGTCGCTGTCTTTCACTCTCTGTCTCTCTCTCACTCTCATCACTCTCTCCCCTACCTCTCCCTCTCCCTCTTTCTCTCTCTCTCTCTCTCTCTCTCTCTCTCTCTCTTTCTTTCACGTCACTACATAGAATTCTCACCTCACAGTCGCGCGCTCTTCCTCAATCATGACTGCACACCACCTCACCCTATCGCCTGGTCAACTTCCGATCTTTTGTCTGTCTTTCTCACCTTTCATCTTTCTTCACCTGGCTATCTCTCGCTCTCTCTCTCTCTCTCTCTCTCTCTTTCTCTCTCTCTCTCTTCTCTCTCTCTCTCTCTCTTCTCTCTCTATCCCTCTTTCTCTCTCTATCCCTCTCTCTTTCTCTCTTTCTCACTGTTTCTCTTCCAATACATACACATCACTCCTCGCTAAGGCAGTCCGTGCCGTATGCTATTAATTGAAAGTCATTGCGCCACACTATACGACTGACTGGGACTCTCTCTCTCTCGCCTCATCATTACCATCTTTCTTTCTTGACCCAGCTGAATTCCTCTCTCTCTCACTCACTCTCTCTCTCTCTCTCTCTCTGGCAGTAAAATTAACTCGATCTCTCCGTGAGTTCTTGGCCACCTTTTCATACAGCAAAGCATTTTTCTTTTCTTTTTTT
>CALZFC010000128.1:177500-195000 GCA_945643635.1 Allodiplogaster sudhausi
TCGAACGATTACGGGTGTGCTAGACTTTTTTTATTGCTAGTTTCAGCGGCTAAGAATGGAACTGCTTGGCATATGCATTTACAGAGAAAATGTCTTCGTGGCTCTTCCTCTCTACCTCTCGCCCTCTCTCTCTCTCTCCTTCCTGCTCTCTCTCTCTCTCTCCCTCGCCCTCTCTCTTCCTCTCTCTCCTGCTCTCTCTCTCTCTCCCTCTCGCCCTCTATCTTCCTTTCTCCCTCTCTCTCCCTTTCGCTCACTCTCTCCCTCTCTCTCTCCCTCTCTCCCTCCCTCTCTCTCATTCTTAATTTCGATTTAGTGCATGCCATTTACGCCCCCGGAAGCACTCTGCCGGCGTTCGGACGTGTCGCTTATTTCTTTACTCTGTCAATCTCCCTCCCTCCATCCAACCATCTCTCTCTCTCTCTCTCTCTCTCTCTCTCTCTCTTCTCTCTTTGTCAACCTTTTCCACAGTCTAAAGCCGTCGAAATTGTGCGCTCCTTGCTGACTTGGTGTTAGAAGCTTCCGCAATCTTCACCTTTTATTTCTTTCATTGCTTTGCCCTTTTCTTTTGATTTCTCGCATCATCTTTACTTTCTCTCTCTTTCCTTTAAGCTCTCGTTCGCTCTCTCTCTCTCTCTCTCTCTCTCTTTCTCTCTCTTTCTTTTTCTCTCTCTCTCTCTCTCTCTTTCTCTCTCTCTTTCTCTCTCTCTTTCTTTCTCTCTTTCTCTCTCTATCACTGCGAGATCAAGACGGATGATGGCGCTGAATTCGTCATTTCTCACTCTTTTTCTGTGTGCCTCTCTCCTCTCGTTCGACTTTATGAAAGTGAAGGTCTTCAAGGTATCTGCTTCGATGCAGAAATCACTGTGCATTTTCTCTCTTCTCTCTTTCCCTGGCTTTATCTCTCTCTCTCTCGCTCGTTTTTCTCTCTTTTTACATCGTCCACCTCCATGCTTCTATCGCTGCCGCGGCTATAGCCGTCGTCCAGCCGGGTGGAGAGCATCCGCTTCTTCCAGATGGCTTGCGGCATGCACACATACACAACCGATTACTGCCGGATACATATCTTACTCTCTCTCTCTCTCTTTCTCTCTCTCTCTTTCTCTTTCTCTTCCTCTCTCCCTCCCTCTCTCTCTCTCTCTCTTTCTCTTTCTCTTCCTCTCTCTCTCTGTCACACTCTCTCTCACACTCTTTCTCTGTTTCCCCCTCCATGTCTCCCGTTCCCTCTCCTTCTTTATTAGCAGTGTCACACGTGGTATGTATTGTCGTTAAGAGAGAACTGCCCGAAGAGGTAGGAGGGCGAAGAGAAGAAGGCGTGACACAGAGCGAGGCAGATAGTGTGAAGAACATGGAAGTTTATAAAAAAGAACATGTGAGAGAGAAAGAGAAAGATTTGGACGATCAAGCAAAAAAAAGTCATCGTACACCTTTTCTCTGCCTTTTATCTACCTTTTCCCTCTCTCTCTCATTCTGTCTCTCTTTCTTTCTCTTTTTCTTTCCCTATCTCTCTCTCTCTTTCGTATATATCTCTCTCTTATTTTTCTCTTTCTTTCTCTCTCTCTCTCTCTCTCTATCTATCTCGTTCTCCATCGCCCCGAATGTGCTCGTTTCGTCCCGTTGGCAGCAGCGTAAGAGAGGTGTCAGATCGCACACTCTTAGCTTCTTCTTTTTATTCTTCTTTCTTACTTTTTTTGGCACACATCTCCGCTGTCGAGCATGGCATGTGCCTGTTTTCTCTCTCTCTCTCTCACTCTCTCTCTCTCTCTCTCTTTCTCTCTCTCCCTCCCTCCGTCTCTTTCTTTCTCCATCCGTATCTCTCTCTCTCCGTCTCTCTCTCTCTCTATCTCTCTCTCTGCTTCGTTCGCTTTTTGAGCATTCGTCCTCTGTTCTCTCCATTTCTCTCGCAATCTCTACGTCTCCGTTTAATTTTGTTTTCATTGTCTCTTACTTTTTTTTGCTCTCCTCATTCTCTCGCGCTCTCTCTCTCTCTTTCTCTCGCTCTCTCTCTTACTCTCGCTCTCTCTCTCTCTCTCTCTCTCTCTCTCTCTCTCTCTTTCTCTCTCTCACCCCTTTCCCCCACTGTCTATCCTTCACTCATGCTAATGCGTTCTGCCATACCACGACGCTTGCACAAAAGCATTCTCGTTCTCTCTCTCCTTCTTTTTCTCTCTCTCTCTCCCTTTCTCTGTCTCTCTCTCTCTCTCTTTCTTCTTTTTATATTCATCTCCGCTTGATTCGCTCTCTCCTGTCCTACTCCTGTGCCCAATTCTTCTCATTTCGTCCGTTCTCAGGCAACCATTAGTCTTTCTTTGCCCAGCTGCCGCTGACTTTATTCGCTATACACTAAATAGGCTTGTTTTCTTTCGCGATCTCTATCTGTCATTCTCTCTATTCTCTCTCACTCACTCTCTATCTATTTCTATCTCTATTTCTTTCTCTCTCTCACTCACTCTCTATCTATCTCTTTCTCTCTCACTCTCTCTCTCTCTTACTCATATCTTCTGGATCTCACTGTTTATCCTTCACGATTGTGCATGAGAAGGTCATTCAACAGCTTCACACACGCTTACAAGGGAACCATCTAAGCGTAAGGTGGCGGATTTTGATCGCACCTGTCCAGATCGATTAATACGGTCGAAAAAATGCTTCTGGCATTTTTAATTTTTCCCAAATAGTCTCTGGCGATTTTATATTGATTTTTAAAAATTTGCATAAATTGAGGATGTCGGCTGCTGACCCGATGTTTGCCATTGTCGGTATCTTGCTTGACACTGAAAATGTGGCTTGCGTAGCGCAGTAGGTTGCGCGCTCGCCTGTAGTTTTGAGTATCACCGGTTCGAACCCCATACGGTGCAAACGTTTTGCTATAGTTTTGGATATTCACATTTGATAATGTAAATGTAAAAGAATTATTCTGATGCCGGGAGAGTGCTTATGGGCTTAAATTTTTTTAACCAAATTTGTCTTCTTCTATTTAAGGGCATTTTAAATTTTAATGTGTTCACTTCGCTCATGTTTGCGAATCCGCATCGGTTTTTTCCATTTGATAATGCACATATATAAAAATTTATTCTGATGTCGGGATAGTGCTTCTGGATGTTTTGAAGTTAGCAAATATGATAGTCGACGACGAAGCAGGTCAGGCAGAAGTTTTTCTCGCAATGAGAGCATCGCACAAAACACTCGCGGGAGCATGGAGGATCTTCGCATGGGCCGACGACGTTCGCACCAAAGGAATATTCGTTTGGAGTGAGGAATGGGGGTGGGCGGTGGGCCAGATAGCCTCCCTTGAACCAAGCATATTGCAGGAACGGCTGCTAGCGGGGGTGCTTGAATTGGTATAAAACAACGCTAATTGTCTTCAGTATGTTGTCTCTTGCGGAGATGTTGAACTCGGGATGGGCAACCAAGGCGTGCGCGTGGATGTGCCTTACAAACCCCTTGAACATCCGAAAGAAAAAAACATCCAGGGGCTGCACAAGGGAGGTTGCCCCCGCAAGGATGTTGTAGACGGAGAGGGAATGACCGGGAGGGGCGGCATTCTTCATGGCATTATGATCCCTGAAGCTCGACCACATATCCACGGTCAAATGGAGATCAGTGGGAACTCCGGGGATGTAGACACAAGTCGACAGCCAATCCAACATGAGTTCCTTCGTCATAATATGTGATTTCGCAGCTCTCACGATGAGGTTGTGGCACTACAAGAAGGAAATGGAGCAAGATGAAAGAGAGAGAGAGAGAGAGAGAGAGAGAGAGAGAGATCTAGTGAGAGTAAAACCTGGAATGGCGGTCGGGTAGGGGGGAATTTTCCACTTGGTTCGGGCAGCACAACAAAGAGCTTGGGACCGAGTTCACCACTAGCGAAATGCAGAGGCATGATCGTATAGGAGTGTGTTAGGGCACTTGAGCTCTGTGAAAGTATTTCAACTTTCTTGCTGCCTTTCACAGCCAATGTCCTGCATAAATTAATTTTTTTTTAAATAAAAATTTTTATAAACTAAATTTTTGCTAGATTTCTGGGTTAAAATTTTGATTGCTTGCCGATTCGAGTGCATTTCCTTGGTAACTCCTGACTGATCGGAATTAGCAACTCTTGCTGCAGAGTTGGCAGAAATAACTTGACGAATCTGCGCAACAAATTGATTCGCATCTCTCGCAATGTCCGCTTTTCTGGCCATCGTCCTCTTCGTCACGAACGAAGTGATTTTTCGCGACCGAATATTGTTGGCGATCTATGTCACATTTGCATATTGCATACATTCATGGGGATGGGGATATACAGGCATGAATATATGCATGCATGTATATCTGGCAGATAATCGCATACATCCCCGCCCTTGCTTATTTCGTCAGCCAAAAAGGCGCCAGAGAGAAAGGCTAGATAAAGAATAGAAGGCCTGGAGCACTTAATCGGGCGTTTCTTTTTTATCTTTTTTTCATTCTCACTTCTTTTCTATCATTGTTGATAGCAGCACAGATTGATGCTACAAATCATTGATATAGATTGTTGACAAGACGGCAGTTGCATCAATTTCTCTCCCACTTTCTCTCTCCCTCGCTCTCTCTCTCTCCCTCTCTCTCTCTCTCTCTCTCTCTCTGTCTCTCTGTCTCTGTCTGTCTCTCTCTCTCTCCCTCTCTCTCTCTTTATCCTAGTTATCTCGATCATTCTGCCATGTTTTTTAAGCATTTTTTTCTTCTCCGCGCCATCATATCTTCAACCTCTTCTTCATCATAATTTGCACTCCTTTCCTTTCTTCCCTTGACGCTGTTTCGCCATCTTCGTCAAATTTCGAGATTTCGAGAATGTCGACCGACTTCCGTGTTTGCGTGTGTCTGGACTGACGACGTTGCTCCTTATGTAGACATCCAGAATTGTAGACTCTTTTTTGAGAGAATGGCCTTGTTTTCTCGAGAAACGGGAAACGGGCCAGTGAGGGGGGCGAAGAATGGAGTAAAGAGGAAAGAACTGTTGACAACGACGATGGCAAAGATGTTTGTAGATACATGGAGAATGGAAATGGGCGTTTTGAATGTGGTTGTAAGTGTGACATGGAAAAAAGAGAGGTAGAGAGAGAAAGAGGGAGTAGGGAGAGAGAGAGGGAGAGAGAGAGAGAGGGAGAGAGAGGGAGAGGGATCATGAGAGAGAAAGAGAGAGCTTGACGGACACCCTAGCGTGGTCGTTAACCGGCGCCTGCTTGCTTCCACCCATCTATCTCTATTTCCCTCTCTATCTCTCAATCTCTTTCCCCCTCTCTCCCCTTCTCTCTCTCTCTCTCTCTGTCTCTCTCTCTATTCCTCCGTGTTCTCTCGTCCTTCCTTCGCTTCTTCTTCTCTTTACTTCTTTTCTTCGTTTTTACTACCTCTTCTCATCAATCATGTTTGTGTGTTTTATAATATTCATTATTTTCTCCTGGTCAATCTTCACCTCTCCTCTGGCAACCACTTTCCTTCTTCTTATTCTCTTTCTATCTGTCCGTATTTGGATAGTAATGGTCGCATTGACATGCACAGCATATTACATATTGTTCTATTAACTTTTCATGGGAACCAGGGGAATTGTTTTAAGAAAACAATCTTATATTTTATAATCACTTATTTACTTCTCCTTTTCTCTCCAATCTTATTAGAAAACAAGGAAAGGCGAAATCGTGTTGAGTCACATTTTCTTTGCCTTTCCAATATTCTTCACCAATTGTGGTTTCGCTCCTCTTCTTTTCTTTTCCTTCATTTTGTTTTTTTGTCGTTCGATACAACGCGCTTTCGCTTTCGCCTAGCATTCTACACGAGAATCGAGGGGAAGAATGGTTGTCTTGTTCTCATTTTGTTTCACTACTTTTTTTTGGCCCGTCCCATTTGAATTGGTCGTCGCTCTCCTGTTAAAAAAAACATACTCTCTTATGTTAGATAAATTCATATTCAAGAGACCAGACGTTTATGCAGTTTTTGAGTTTTTGTATAACATTCAGAGGAATGAAACTTTTAGAAAGGATAAAATGTAAACTTGAACAATTCATGATGTTTTGCACCTATGTACATAGATATCTTCGATTGCATGCTGTCTAGAGAGCGGCGTTGGGTGAAGCTGCAACACCCACCCACTTCCGCAATACCATTACCCACCCACCCACCCATTCCGCAACAAATGCCCGAAGGGGGGGGGGAGGACCTTCGCAACTACACTCACCCCTTCTTGTCATGTCTCTTGTCTTCTTGTCCTCCTCGACATGTCATCGACCACTCCCAAATGGCACTTGCCAAGCAATTCCGACGCAGTCATGCTGCGGGCCTATTTATCTTTCATATCCAAGAGAAAACCTCTCTCTTTCTCTCTCTGCTTTTCTCGGTTTCTTTCTGTCTCTCCTCTCTCTCTCTCTCTCTCTCTCTCTCTCTCTAATGGTGCTCTCGCGTTGAGACAACCGGAGAAAAATCATGCCAAAAGATTGAGTCTATGTATATGTATTGCTTTGGTAGAAGCCACATTCTCCCCTGGATATGTAGCTTATTTCTGTTCTATCGGGGGTACCATTCAGGGTTCGCGTCTGGGCATCTAAAAATACTAGGGCTAGACTTGCCCCAACATTCTCGTTGTGCCCTCTTCTCACAAGTCATTTTTTTTCCTAAACGCACCAACAACAAGAGTATCGCTGTTGAAAACTTCTCTCGCCCACTAAACTCTTCCATCTTCGTCATCTTCTTCAAAATGTGTGAAACTAAATAATTTTCGCCTCTTTCTCTCCCCATCTCTCTCTCTCTCTCTCTCTTTCTCTCTCTTTCTTTTTTTCTATTTTTTGCCTGCGGCCCCCTCGGGGTCGAGCTTCTTTTTCTACTTTTGCAACGGTCATCTCCCTAGTCGCGCGTTCTCCACTCATCACTCACTCTCCACTTTCTCTCTTTCATTTTACGCTCTCTCTCTCTCTCTATCTCTCTCTGTCTCTCTCTCTTAATCTCCTATCCTGTTTAATCTAACCAATTCTCATTTCCTGTATATTTCTTGGTTTCCCTCCCATATCTTCTCTCTCTCTCTCTCTCTATCTATCTCTCTCTACTACTACTACTACTACTACTACTATTACTACTACTACTCAATCTCTCTCTTTCCCTTCCTCTCTCTCTCTCTCTCTCTCTCTCCCCATAAATCTCTCTCTTTCCCTCCATCCTTCAAATCTCGAGCCATTCCGATGGCAGCGCCAAAGGCTTCGCCGCGTGTCGGACACCCTCCTCCCAAGTTGTCTGCCTCGATCCCGACTCCATTCATCATTGAGGCGTACGCCCGGCTGTTCTCGGTTGTCCTTTCTCTCTCTCTCCCCCTCTCTCTCGCACTCTCTCTCTCTCTCTCACTCTCTCTTCCTCTCTTATTTTCTCTCTCTACCTTTCACTCTCTCTCTCTCACTCTCTCTCTCTCCATCTCTCACACTCTCAATCTCTCTCTCTCCCTCACTACTCTGTATCAGCCGGAGCTTCTAAATGGTGCGCGGCGTCGTCGATAAACGAGAAACATTACATTTCGACACACTTTCTCTTTGTACACCCACAGAGTGACAAGGCATCCTTCTCTGTCATCATCAGATCATAAACAAATTGAAAACAAGAATCGCGCGGGACTATTATACATATTCTATTTGAATCTCTCTTCCACCCTCTCCATTTCTTTTCTTATCTCTCTTTCTCTCCCTCCCGCTCTCCCTCCATTTTTCTTCTTATCTCTCTCTTTCCCCCTCGCGCTCTATCTCTCTCTCTCTATTATCGTTCTCTCTCTCTCTCTATTTCTCGCTCTCTCTCTTTCAAAGCATAGTGAAAATACAAAAGCGTTCGCCCCCTCCTTCTTATCTTTTGCACTGTTCATAGTCATGGTCAACAACATTACTCTTACCGTAGTCAGCGGGGCGCCTTCATATTCCCGCCAAAAGTAAGATTCAAACTTTTCGCCTGGCGAAATAATATATATGTTCGCACGATTTTTTTTTGAATACTTATGCATACATTTTGTATTATTTATTTCCATCTTGGCATGCGTTCTTGACCCAGACGAGACATAAAATGCGCTTCTCATGAGTCCAACCAAAATCTCATTCCCACGTTTTTTTTCTGCCATTTTTTTCTTTTCCCCCCTCTCTCTCTCTCTCTCTCTCTTTCCCTCTCTCTTTCCCTCTTTCTCTCTCTCCTTCTATTTCTCTTACTCTCCTTCTTCCGTACAATATAACGGTAACCTCTAACATTATGATGGTCATTTTTTTTGCCGATATCATGGGAAATGTTCCTTGCCCTTAAAAGGGAAGCCGACCAACACACCGTATCATGCATCTTATCTTCTCTTGCTGAATCATCCCAACTATCGTACAAAACTAATGTATCCTATTTGCCAACATTATGCATACTACGCATATTTTCACGGAATATTTCTTGAATTTGATAATACATACTGGTGATCCATCTAGAATCTATTCTACTCCTTATCTCTACAACTATTTAAAGACTAGAAAATAAAAGAAATAACGAGAGAGAGAGAGAAAGAGAGAGAGAGAGAGAGAAAGAGCAAGAGAAAGAGAGCGAGAGAAAGAGAGCGAGAGAAAGAGAGCGAGAGAAAGAGAGAAAGAGATAGAGAGACAGCGAGAGAAAGAGAGCGAGAGTGAGTAAGAGACAGAGATAGAGAGAGACAGAGAGAAAGAGAGCCATAAGTCCTTTGCATTGCATCTCCATTCATATTCTTCATCCTTTCTCGTCTTTCAACCTTCTCCACTGTCTTGCTCGACTTTTCCATTGCTTGTCCACAATATGACCGATTCCGAATGGCCGTTCCGTGGCCTTTCCCGCCAACGCATCCGTGAGGCTTCTTCTTGACGTTTCTCTCTCCCTCTCTCTCTCTCCCTCTCTCTCTCTCTCTCTCTCTCTCTCTCTCTCCGTCTCTCTCTCTCCGTCTCTCTCTGTCTCTTTCCCTCTCTCTCCCTCTTCTCTCTCTCTATGCCCTTTCCTGACAGCGTCATCGGCCACAGCCAACTCACGCTAGATACACAGCCGCGCGTTCCGCCACGTCGGTTCTTTCAAATTTGTTCAGCTTGAGTGGGACAGGACTAATCTGAGGGAGTGGGGAAAGAAGAGAAAGAGAGAGCGAGGGGAGAGGGAGAGAGAAAGATACAAATGGTGAGAGAAAAATAGAGAGAGTGTAGAGAGAGGTCGGAGATGTAATCGTTTGTTGCGCTCGCAAAATGAGAAGGCGATACGATTCGGAGAAGGGCAGTTCGGGACGAAGGTGAGAATGGTTGTTAGAGAAAAAGTGAGAGAGAGAGTTAGAGAGACAGGAAGAGAGGGAGAGACAAGAGACAGAGAGAGAGAGAAAGAGAGATAGTGAGCGCCGCAAAAAATTGACGTGGTTTCGGAGCAAGAGGTGTAGATGTCACTAGTACCGGGATGCATGCGTCTGAAACCATCAGATAGAGAGGGTGAGAGAGAAAGGGAAAGCGAGAGAGAGAGACAGAGAGCGAGAGAGACAGAGAGCGAGAGAGAGAGAGAGAGAAAGAGATAGATAGAGTGTGCGAGAGGAAAAAATTAGAAAGACAGATAAAAAAGGAAGAGAGATAAAACGGAAAGCGACAATGTTGCATGTTGAATGTTGCGCGTATCCTTCCTTGTATGGTGACCAGAGGTGGAACAGGCCCGGGCCGGCCCGGCCCGGCCCAAAATGAGGGCCGGCCCAAATTTCCAAGGCCCTCTAGGGCCGGGCCCGGCCGGGCCCAACCTTGGGCCCGGCCCTGAGCCCGATTGGGCCCGATTTTCGCAAAGGTGCTAGCGAACTTGCATATAACCGACCGAACTCTCATCGTTCACCCATAATATTGCAATTCAGCAGGAGTCGTATTTCGATTCGGAATTAAATAAATGAGAAGCCTTGTGTACGCGAAGCTAAAAGAAAATTTTTCTATGAGAATATTGCGAATTAGAATTTGGAAGCTGACATTTTTTTTTAAAATCGGGCCCACCGGGCCGGCCCGGGCCGGCCGGGCCCAAAATTCGAGGGCCCGAAATCTGAGGGCCGGGCCGGGCCGAGATTCTGGGCCCTAAGGGCCGGCCGGGCCCAAAAAAGTTGGGCCAGTTTCCACCTCTGATGGTGACACCGGAACGGGGTACTATGGAAAATATGCGTGGAAATTCGTCGTCTTCTGAGAGGAAAGACGGAGGGAAAGGGGCTCTCGTAACACAAATCCCCTTTGATGTTGCCATTTTCTTCCTTCTCTTTTGTCATCTTATTCCTCTCTTGTTCCACTTTCCGCCCTTTCCCTTTATTCTTCGGCTACAGAACACACTGAGAACCAATGATAAAGGCAGGGAAATTCTTCTTATTTACTTAAGCACCTGCATTGGCACGTAAGAAAAAAAGAATCTTTATGATAGACTCTATCTTTAAGCAAAAAGCGTCTATTTTCTATTCCTTTGAATGTGTAGTACCGTAGTCATTAGCCAATGAATATCCTCCTAACTTACTTGGTAAACAATAAATCCTTCAGTTGATCTATCGGTACTCTTGTTCAGTGACTCTTTCAGTATTTCTCTATCTCCGTCGTTCTCTCTCTCTTTCCTCAGTTCTCTCTTTCTCTCTTCTTCTCTCTCTCTTTCGCTCCTCTCTATCTACTCACGCTCTCTCTCTCTCTCTCTCTCTCTCTCTCTCTCTCTCTCTCTCTTACTTCTACTTAGATCTCTACTTGCTCTCCGCTGTTTCCTCCCACGTCACAGTGCAAGAATTGTGCAGAACCGCCAGTGTTCGCTGTCTCCTTATCCCCTTTTGGACTTGTCTCCTTTGTTTAACATCATACGGGGTGTCAAAGGGAGCGGAGCGAAGCAGCAATGGCAGATTAACGCGTGAAAAAATGGGATCACTGACAAGATGGGGTTTAGGAGAGAGAGAGAGAGAGAGAGAGAGAGAGAGAGAGAGAGACGGATATGAGAGAGTGATAGAGAAAGAGAGAAGAAGAGAGAGATTGAGAGAGGGAGAGAGAGCATCAGAGAAATATAAAGTGATGATCATTCAGATACATACCAAGAGAATGAGAATTTGAGGCAGGAGTTCTAAAATGAAACGCGAAACGCAGCACAATGCTGCAGATCTTTTTTGGAGCTTACCCCTTTCATACTTTCATACAGCCCACTCATGCAAAGTTCAGAGTGGCATCTCTTCTCTTTCTTCTCTGTATCTGCTTCGTTTTTGTTGCTTGTCGCGCAGTCCGATTGACTCTCTCATTCATCATCTGCTCTATTTTTTTCTTTCCATCTCTCTCTCTCTCTCCCTCTCTCTTTCTTTCTATCTCTCTCTCTCTATCTCTCTCTCTCTTTCTCTAATTTCCTTTCTTTTTATGATAATTTTCCTTTTGACCCTTTGCACTCACCTTTCCTTCCCTCTCTTACCTTTGCTCCGCCCTTTTTTACTCATCCTCAAATCTTGGTCGCCACATCAATTCACTATCCGCCATGCTTCCCCCTTTCTTCGCTTTCTCCTCTTTCTTCTCTCTATTTCTCCATCGCTTTCTCTCTCTCCCTCTCTCTCTCCCTCTCTCTCTCCCTCTCTCTCCCTCTCTCCCTCCATCTGTCTCCCCCTCTCTCTCCTCCATCTCTCTCCCTCTTTCTCCCTCCATCTCTCCCTCTCTCTCTCCCTCTCTCTCTCTCCCTCATTTACAATGATGATCCGACAACTCCCCTCTCCTCTCCTTCTGTCTTTTTCTAATCGCCGCGCCCCCTTTCCATGCAATGTTTCAAATCGCGCTCTCTCCTGCCTAATTGAGTACCCGCCCATGCTAATTACACGCATCATTGGCGACCGAGGCTACGCAAGCCAGGTAAAACACTGGTGGCAGACAAGAGAGAGTGGGAGAGAGAGAAGGAGAGTGAGAGAGAGAGCGAAGAGAGAGAGAGAGTGATAGGGTAGAAGAATGAGAAGGATGGGTATAGAGCCAGAGAGAGAGAGAGAGAGAGAGACAGAGAGAGAGAACGAGCTGATGTACAAAATGCATGGAAACGAAAGAAGGAAGCTATAGAGCTAGAGAGGACGGAGAGCAGTTAAAGATGGTTTTTAGGGTACAATTGCTAGGGTCTCCTGCAAAATGACTATGCTCTGCGCTCGCAAAATCAGCCCTTCATTTCATTTCACGCACACAAAGGAACAAAGTGGAATTTTTTTTTCTGTTCTTTTCACATTTTCTCTCTCTCTCTCTCTCTCTCGCACTCTCTCTCTCTCGCTCTCTTTCTGAGCCAGTGCCTATTTTCCGTTTTGTTGTTACCTTTATATTGCCTTTCTTGAACGCAGGGGGGGGGGGTAGGTACTACCTTCCATTCTGTTCTATAAGAATTGTGCACGCACATATATATATATATGTGCATATGTAAATACGAAGCGTTGCCTTTCCCCGGCTTCTTATCGGCTTTAAATTGTAACAATAACAAATGCACAATGGATTAGCAACGACGAAAGTGTCGGAAGACATTTCGGCAACATTGCCATTTATCACCTGACTGATAAGAAGAGTGATGCGTCGATTACTCTCTCGCTGTTGCTCTCTCTCTCTATCTCTCTCTCTCTATCTCTCTCTCTCCTCTCTCTCTCCCTCTCCCCGCTTTCTCCTACTGTCGCTCTATCTCTTTCTCTCTCTTTCTCTCTCTTGCTCTCTCTCTCTCTCTCGCTCTCTCTCTGTCCTGTCACGGCCTCTTGAGTTGAGCCAGTCCTTCAGTCTCCAGCTCTGTTGCAACGCTAAGTACTTATCATTTTTGCGACAGGCTTTCCTGATTGTGAGAGATCGTCACGCGGTTCAGCAGCACTCGGCCTTTTTAAGAACTTTTAAGCACATTACATCAGATTAAGCCTTTTCGATAGTTTATATTTATACATTAAAACAGTATTGAAAAAGTTACATATGCACTTTTTCTGTCCTTTTTTCTCTTTCTCCTCCAAATGATAGTTCATCCATCCTGTGTCTATATTCTAATTTTGCCGATCCTACAAATATTAGATGTTAATCTGCATTAAACTAGAAATCTGTTTCCATCATTGAGAGTAGATCAGATTTACAATTAGATTTAAGGTCCTGAACGGATTAGGTCTCTTTTTCTTTCTCTCTCCCTATCTCTCTCTCTCTTTCTCACTCTTTTGATGCTGAATAACATGCATGGGCACATTTGTCATTTGCCCTTTCTCTCATACTGTTTCGCTAAGATAAGAAAAGATAGATTTAAATATATGCATATCACTTGCAGCAGTGCATCCTTGAGTGCTTGACACCACATGCCCCATTCTGACCGTCTCTCTCTCTCTCTCTCTGCCTCTCTCTCTCTCTGCCTGTATCTCTCTCTCTCTTTCTCTCTCTCTCTCTCTGCCCGTCCCTCTCTCTATTCTCTCTCTCTGTCTCTATCTCCACCAGCTTCTCTCTCCTTTTCCCGCCTTCTCTGCCTTCTCTCCTCCCTCTCTTCCTCTTCCTATTCCCACGATCCATGCGATGCCCTTTGGCGGCTCCCTTTTATGCAGTCGGCAGCTTTTGATCCTTGACAACTCGCACCTTCCTGCTGATCAGAAAGCGGAGAGCTAGAGGGAGAGAGGCAGAGAGAGAGAGAGAGAGAGAGAGAGAGAGAGAGAAAGAAAGAGAGCGAGAGCGAGAGAGCTATAGAGAGAGAGTGACTGAGAAAGAGAGAGAGAGAGCGAGAGAGAGATAGAGAGAGAGTGAGTGAGAAAGAGAGGTAGAGAGAGAGAGAAGAGAGAAAGAGAAAGAGATAATACAGTTCAGATCTTGTGGCAATGTGCGAGAGGCAGGTGTTGATGTAGTGCCTTGGGACATGTTGAGAGCGGGAGCAAGAGAGAGATGGAGAGAGAGAGGGAGGAGAGAGAGAGGGGGGGAGATAGACAGAGAAAGAGAGGGAGACGGAGAGGGAGAGAGAGGGAGACAGAGAAAGAGAGGGAGAGAGAGGGAGACAGAGAAAGAGAGACATGGGATGAAGTACTGTGACATATAAGAACATGCATCCAGCGAGAGAGTGGCAGATGTCGCGCTGTGCATTGTCTCGTGGCCATTTTCATCGCTCATCCACGCCTATCTCTCTCTTTCTCTATCTTTCTCTTTCTCTTTCTCTCTTTCTCCATCTCTCTCTCTCTATTTCCCTTACTGACTCCCTCCCAACCCCTTCATAAATACATCAACCGCCCCCTCCCTCTCTCGATGCTTTTCAAGTCAATTCAAACACAACTCTGAGCCCACGCCGTTTGATCAGCTGCAGCTGCCTCATACAGTTCTTCTCGTCCGGGAGCATCTTCTTCTTTCGTTCTCTGTTTCTCTTCTTTTTCTCCTAATATTTTCTGCTCTCTCTCCCTCTTTCTCTCTCTTTCTCTCTCTCTTGGTAAATTATACACGACTTCATTCTTGCATAACTGGCACCTGTTTTTTTTCCTTTCGAAGGTCTGTTGTTTCTCTCCATCTCTCTGTTTCTTTCTCTTTCTCTCTCTTTCTCTCTCTTTCTCTCTCTCTCTCTCTTTCTCTCTCTCTCTCTCTCTCTCTCTTTCTCTCTCTCTCTCTCTCTCTCTCTCTCTCTCTGTCTCTCGCCCTCTCTCTCTGTCTCTTTCTCTCTCTCTCTCTTCTCCCTTCTACCTCCATCATTGCCGATGCCGCCGCTCCTAAAATCAGGCCGTTCTCAGCGATGCCGCTCCGAATTTGCATCACTATGTGGCCAGATTCGTTCACCATTCCCAGAGAGAAAAGAGCGCAGCCCCCTCTCACTCTCTTTCTTTCTCTCGATGTCTTTCTATCTCTGTCTCTCTCTCACTTTCTTTATCGCTCTCTCTCCCTCTCTCTCTCTCTCTCTCTCTCTCTGTCTTTGTCGCTCTCTCGCGCTCTCTCTCTCTCCTCAACGTCAACAACGCCTCCCACTTATTCACGAATCAAAAGTATTCAGCAAACAAAAATGCGTACTGTTCCTATCGCCTCTAAATTTTGGCATATATTATGTATTTATTTATTTTATATCTGCTTCTAGTTACATTCATACGAATTAGGCGCGATGTAAAATAAGCTAGCTGAACAGTACCAAGTCCAAAGTTGTTCACAACCAGAACGCACTCATATATTTATTGCTCGTTATTATTACTGCCAATGGACTCCTTTCGCGGAACAATTTACACTTTTATGGCGCCATTTCCTTGACGGACTTTGCGCATGCTCTCTGATGTCATTTTACTTCGTTGCTTATCGCTCGCCTGGTTGTCTAGGTTTGTGCTCGCTCTCTCACTCTCTCGTCATCGGTCGGAGAGAGATGTTCGAGAGGTTGAAGCGTGCGGTTCGCGGGAGCAACGCCTCTGCGCCGGGTCAGACGCCAGGGCAGGCGCCGGCGTCCAAAGCTCTCAAGGAGATCATAGAGAACCATGAAAAAGGCCCATCAATCCCAAAGGCTTCTTCTTCTTCCGCCAGCAACAAGCAAAAGGCTTCCAGTTCTAACAATAAGAGCCAAGTTGTCTCGAGACAGCCGAGAGAGCCAACCGCCCACCGTATCCCGGTGCACCGGAATGAGATGAATGTTCCGAGTCATCTGAGAGCAGCGACGCCACATCGTCGCCTTAATCAGGCTCAGCAGGCGCAGGCGCAGCTGAATCGAAGCATCCAGCCGGGAGGAGTCTATCCAGCTGATTATAATCAACATCAACAACACTTTGAGCGTGCGGACGCTCTCCGCCGTTCCTACATTGTTCAGCCCCAGCCGCTCACGAACCGCAACACCGTCTGCTTTGATGAACATGTAAATGAAACATAGATGGGAAAAAAAATTTAAAAAATTGAATTTCCCGTGTTTTTTCGTCAATTCCACTATTTTCTATAGGGAAATAGAGAATAGAGACCTTATAATGGAAGCCAGTGGAAAGTGTATAAGATAGCTGTTGATAAATGGGCAGTGAAGCGTTTATTTGATTGTTATTATTATTATTGAAATGGGTGTGTCTAATTATTATTTTTTTGTTATTTTATTATTACTACTATTGGAAAGTTTATTTTACAACTAGTATTAAAAATGAATAAATAAATAAATACACTTAATTGATTAATTAAATTAATTACATAAGTAATTAATTTTTTCCTCAATTTAGATCATCGAGCGCGGCAACGCGTCCGACGTTCGCTTCCGTGGCGCCATCTTCGGCCAGAAGGGAAACTCACGCTGCGGCTATTTTGACTCGGCGGCTGTGAGATACGTGGAGAGGCCGCAGTCTGGTAAGAGAGAGAGAGAGAGAGAGAGAGAGAGAGAGAGAGAGAGAGGGAGAGAGAGAGAGGGAGTGAGAGAGAGAGGGAGAGAGGGAGAGAAGAAATGAAAGAGAGTTACGGCAGAGAGATGGAGCAAAACAGAAAGAATAGGAGGGGAACGTTAAAAAGTGAAAATATTTTTTGTTTATCCATTTTAATTTCGTCGTCGCTGCCTTGAAAAATAATCTGCTTACATCACCATGTATTCGTGGATTTTTATTAGCGAGCAAGTGATCTTTGGCGGTGATTAACAATGATCTGATATAATAATGGTATGCAATTTTCTGAAACTGTATTTGGGGAAAAGAAATAATTGTTTTTAAAGAAGCTGTCCATGTAAATTACAGTGTCGTTGCATGTGTTTAACTATTTTTTTCCGCAGATTGCGGTTGTTGGCAACTTGCTGTTGATTGTTTGCAGTTAACTGTTCGCTGTTTATACAAATAATCCCCTTTGGCACTTTCATATTAAGCCGATTTCCTTTTGTTGTTCTCAACCTCTATTTGCTCCTTTCGTCGCTCTCTCTCTCTCTCTCTCTCTCTCTCTCACTGTCTCTCTCCCTCTCACCGTCCATCTTTCTTTCTCACTCACAGGTTCCGAATTATGCAAATCGTTGTCCTATCTCGCTCTCTCTCTTCTCTCTCTCTCTCTCTCTCTCTCTCTCTCTCTCTTTCCACGTGACAGAGATATATCGACATTCTTTCTCGCTTGACTCATCCCGAACTACACTGTCGTCCATCATCAGATGTCGTTCATCAGCTTTGCACTTCCTTTGTTGCTATCTCTCTCTCTTCTCTCTCTCTCCTTCTCTTTCTTTCTCTCTCTCTCTCTCTTTTCTCTTTCACTGTCTGCCTCTCTCGCTCCCTATTTATGGCTGCTCTCTCTCTCTCTCCCTTTGTCCTCCCTGCCATCTCACTTACTCATTCGCCTGCAGGCAATTCTTCATTCTGGCCCGATCACACTCTGCTCTTCCTCTTCTTCGCACGCCTTCCCACCCTCCTGGTGTGTGCGAATATGGCCAAGATGCGCCTGGACGATTCTAATTCATTTCTCTCTTTCTCACTTTCTTTATCACTCTCCCCCCCTCAGTTTCTCTGTCTCTCTCTCTCTCGCTCTCTCCATCTCTCTCTCCCTCAGGTTCTCTCTCTCTCTCTCTCTCCCTGCTTCTGTTACCCACAATGTTCGCAGAGCGACATACAGGAACTGAGATACATGCATATTTATTTGTAAAAGAAATGAAAATTGTT
>CALZFC010000128.1:200000-245000 GCA_945643635.1 Allodiplogaster sudhausi
ATCCTGTTGTGCATCGTCCGTCCAGCTTCGCACCACCATCTCATTCCACTTCCACACACATTGCCCATTTCATTTCGTCTACGAGATTTGAAAATTTGAAAGTCCCGTCATTTGGCGAGCAGCTCTAGTTAGACGCGCTCTCTTTTGTGAGAATGCATTTGCTATTGCGCATGGCGGCATCCGGCTCGACTGGGGGTGGTCCAAGAATGATTTGCCTCCATGAACACATGGAATTGTATTCGAACCTCTACTCGACATTTATCACCAATAATACCGCGCTACATATATCAGACTCCTTAAATTTGCGTGGAAAGTTAAGACCTTGTTCCGAACTCCCCCAAGGAGACCACGACAACAAACACCGGTTGTCACTTTCCAGTGCTACTACGCATTCCATATGCACTGACCATGTGAGAGACAGGGAGAGAGGGAGAGAGAGTGAGCGAGAGAGAGAGAAGAGAGAGGAAGAGGGAGGCAGAGAGAGAGAAAAAGAGAGTGAGAGAAAGATAGAGAGAGAGAGAGAGAGAGAGAGAGAATAGATGTGACGACGGCCTTGGCGGTCGTTTAGGGTCGGTGTGGGTGGCCGCTCCCCCTCTCACAGAGTGGCCTCCTCGGGAATGACCGCCGTATACTTTGGTAGCGCATAGAGATCATGAGAGAGAGAGAGTGAGAGAGAGAAAAAAAGAGAGAGAGAGTGAGAGAGGGCGCGAGAGAGCGAGAGAGAAAGGGAGAGAGACAGAGCGAGAGATAGCGAGAGAGATAGAGAGAGAGAGAGATAGAGAGAGAGAGAGCGAGAGAGGGATGGAGAGAGAGTGTGAGAGAAAAGAGCGAAGAGAGAGAGAGAGGGATAAAGAGCGAGAGAAATCAAGAGCGAGATAGAAAGAGAACGAGAGAGAGAGAGAGAGAGAGAGAGAACGAGAGAGTGAGAGAGTGAGAGTGCGAGAAAGTAAAACCAATGCAATTTCTTCTGTCGTCACTCCCACTGAATGACCACTCGTCTTTCCTCTCCGGAACCGCGAATGATTCATCAAGAGATACGCCGCTTTATCTAACAAATTTTCTCCCTCTTACCATTAGACGTGGAACCGGAAGTCAGCTACAGCTTCAGCTTGTGCAATAGTGCTTGATTTGTTAATAATGTTGGAAGGGAGAGAGAGAGTAAGAGAGATAGAGAGATAGAGAGAGATACGGATACATACCGTTGATTTTGTACAGATTTTTTGCGTCCAAAAAAGTGAGACATCAGTCCTCCAGATGCACTCACTCGTTCCAGGTCACCTGGTTCTGCTTCACTTTCTCTTTTTCTATTTTCTCATTCCCTCTCTCTACTTGCCTATCATTTTCTCTCTTTCTTTTGCTCTTCTTACTTTATTTTATCTCTCGCTTTCTCTCTCTATTTCTCTCTCTCTCCCTCTCTCTCTCCCCTCCTTCTCTCTCTCTCTCTCTTCTCTCTCTCTCTCTCTCTCTACCACCTGCGCTTCCTCCACTGGTCGTTAACCTTTTTCATGTCCCCAAAGACCACTATCATCTCAGCTCGTCGTGGCCCCCTACTCTGAGCTAATCTTCATACATACGTTCCGATTCTCTCTTTATCTTTCTCTCTCTCTCCCTCTCTATCTCTCTCTCCCTCTCTATCTCTCTCTCTCTCTTTCTCTCTGTCTGTCTGTCTCTCTCTCGTTCTCCATCTCTCTTTCTGCGTCTCTCTCTCTCTATTATCTCTCTCTCATCTCTATTTGTAGCTCCCGCCCACCATCTCTCTTTATACCTCTCTGTCCAAATTTTATTGCCTTGATTCAATTGCGCTACTGCGCTACTAACTCTTCTCCTATTTTCTCATGCGCTTCGTCATATAGCAAAAAACTGCAAGAAGGGCCTCTAAAAAATACTTTTGGTCTCTAGACCAGACCGATCCTCCTGCGCCCGATGATGTTCTTCTTTCTTATAAATAAGCCACTTGGCATGGGCTCTTCCTCTCCTCTTCTCCTTCTCCTCTTCCTCGCCTTTCCAACACTTGTGCCCTCAATGTGGCAGGTGTGGCCATCTGTAGAATGGTATACACTGCTGAGGGGTGCAGCCTCTCTCTCCATCTCTCTTTCTCTCTCTCCCTCTCTTTATCGTTGTCTCTCTCTCTCTTTCTCTCTCTCTCTCTCTCTTTCTTTTTCTCTGTCTCCCTCGATCTAACCGAGCTGTCAAGGCAGAGTGAGAGATTGCGGAGAGATAGAGGACGAGGAAGGAAAAGAGAGAGTGAGAGATAAGGTATTGAGAGAGGGTGAGAAAGAGATAGTGAGAGGGTGAGAGAGAATATGCGGAGATTGTCTGAATGGGTGATTGCTGCGCAGTCACTTCTCTCCCTCTCACATATCAACTCCTCACCATCCAAAACATCTCTATGTCTCTCTCGTTCTCTCTCTCTTTCTCTCTCCCTCTCCTCTCTCTCTCTTCCACTCTCTCTCTCTCAGTCTCTCTCTCTCTGTCTCTCCTTCTCTCCCCACTCTCTCTCTCCCACTCTCTCCATCATCTCTCTCCGTTGTCTCATCCTCGGTCCATCCCATCACTCGATATGCTCTGCGCTAGCCAGCTGCTCTTTTTGTAGCCTATAGCAATATTCAAAAAGCAACGCTCTCTACTTCACTCTCTCTATCTCTCTCTCTCTCTATCTCTCTTTCTCTCTCTCCCAAGCTCTCTCACTTTCTCTCTCTCTCTCTCTCTCTCTCTCTCTCTCGCTCTCTCTCTGTCTCTCCTTAGTCATCTGTTCCTCACATCAGTCTTTTGTTCCAATCCGTCACCTGTAGCTTCTTTCTTCCCATTTGGCTCCTCAATTAGCTCTATAATCCGTCTACTTTATGGCACTCTAGATCGTCCAGCTGACCGGAGACTTCTTTTACAGATGTCTCTTTATTTTTCGATTATTATTATTATTATTTTATAGTCATAATAATTAGTTGTATACTTAAATAATAGTAAATAATCATGCGTATGTACATATCGCAACTTCTCTGCTCTGCTACATAAATAGTTACTGCTCTGTCTTGATGTATGTATGTATTTATGTCTCTGTCTCTATGACGAATAGCCCTACATAATCCGCAGTGGGCTTAAACAAGCCAGCTTACTCTTCTTTTCTCTCTCTCGCTAAGCCGTTTGCCTCCTAAGTGTTCTTTTCTGCGGCGGTCTGTCTTCTCTCTCTCTCTCTCTCTCTCTCTATCTCTCTCTCTACCTCTATCTCTCTCTCCTCTCTCCTTTATAACTCTTTCTCTCTCTCTCTCTTCCGATTGTGCACATCCCAAAATGGCCATTCTCGCCATCTCTCCTCGCTTTACGTGGTCGTCTTTAACCGCTCATGATACTCGTCTCTTTATGCCTTTTGACTTGTTTGGTTGCATGAAAACAACTCTGGTTATTTCTTGTTTACACAGTAACTTTTACTAATCATGCTTTTTGCTTTTCCTCGTACATCCCTCAAATCAGTTCAAACTAATTTTATATGTATAATGATTATCTTGTCGTTTAAAATATATCAAAACATACTAAAGATCACACTGCTACGCTTTCTCCCTTTGCCTCCTCTAATGGTAAGACACCCTCTTATCTCATACTGCCGAGTCCCTGCTAATATGGAGAGACGTCCCCGTTCTTGGCACTATATTTGCCATATCCTCTTGTTGCTTCTGCCTCGATTCCCTAACAAGGTGTCTGTGATGGAAGAGGCACAAGGCTATTGTTCTATGCGGGGCGTTCGCGCGCCAGTCACATTTACTTTTCTCTCTTTCTTTCTTTCTTTCTCTCCCTCTCCCTCTCTCTCTGTCTCTCTTTCTTTCTTTCTCTCCCTCTCCCTCTCTCTCTGTCTCTCTTTCTTTCTTTCTTTCTTTCTTTCTTTCTTTCTTTCTTTCTTTCTTTCTTTCTTTCTTTCTTTCTTTCTTTCTTTCTTCTTTCTTTCTTTCTTTCTTTCTTTCTTTCTTTCTTTCTTTCTTTCTTTCTTTCTTTCTTTCTTTCTTTCTTTCTTTCTTTCTTTCTTTCTTTCTTTCTTTCTTTCTTTCTTTCTTTCTTTCTTTCTTTCTTTCTTTCTTTCTTTCTTTCTTTCTTTCTTTCTTTCTTTCTTTCTTTCTTTCTTTCTTTCTTTCTTTCTTCTTTCTTTCTTTCTTTCTTTCTTTCTTTCTTTCTTTCTTTCTTTCTTTCTTTCTTTCTTTCTTTCTTTCTTTCTTTCTTTTTCTTTCTTTCTTTCTTTCTTTCTTTCTTTCTTTCTTTCTTTCTTTCTTTCTTTCTTTCTTTCTTTCTTTCTTTCTTTCTTTCTTTCTTTCTTTCTTTCTTTCTTTCTTTCTTTCTTTCTTTCTTTCTTTCTTTCTTCTTTCTTTCTTTCTTTCTTTCTTTCTTTCTTTCTTTCTTTCTTTCTTTCTTTCTTTCTTTCTTTCTTTCTTTCTTTCTTTCTCACACTCTCTCTCCCTTTGTCTGCTTGTCTCACTCTCTTTCACTAACGTGCACTTTTGCATAGTCAGCATACGTCTCTGCCTAAATATCACACACACC
The DNA here is from genome assembly GCA_945643635.1 of Allodiplogaster sudhausi. Lineage (NCBI taxonomy): Eukaryota > Metazoa > Nematoda > Chromadorea > Rhabditida > Diplogasteridae > Allodiplogaster > Allodiplogaster sudhausi. The sequence continues at coordinate 204,525 of CALZFC010000128.1, forward strand.
AGGTCACAAGTCTATGAGGCCTTCAAGGTTCAAGAAGGGATGGAGAGGCGCGAGGAGATGACCAGAGTCCTGTGCATACCATCGATTTTGCTGCACCCTTTCTCTCTCTCACTCTCTCTCTCACCCTCTCTCTCTCGCTTTCTCTCTTTCTTTCTCTTCATATCACTCTCGCTCCTACATGCGCTCTCTCATCCGCTCAAGAACACCTAAAGACGACCGTTATCCTTCTTTTGCTCGAAAGACCGCGCTCTTTTCTCTGCTCTCTCTCTCCCTCTCCCTCTCTCTCTCTCGCTTTTCCATACTCTCTTCGCATCAGCTGTTTGTCGTTGTGAGACCGTAATACGGTTCGGTTTCTCTGGGCCGGTCAATGATCAGCTTAAGCCTTCTCTGAACAGAAGAAGGACTCCTCGAACGAACGGCTGTCTCCCCTTTCAAATGACGGGCTAATCTTACATACTTTGTGATGTCCGCTCGAGATTTTGATGCCGTTTTTATTACCCCCTCTTTCTTTCTCTCTTTCTTTCTTTTTCTCTCAATTTCTCTCTCTTTCTCTCCTTCTCTCTCTCCCTCTCTCTTTCTCTCGCACTCTCTCGCTCTCACTTCCCTCTCTATCTCTCTCTCTCTGATTCTATCTCCCTGATGACATGCAGGACTGAGATGACTAATGCCCGAACCCTCCTTATCAGCGCTCCCCCTTGACAGAGATAGCAAGAGAATCACTTTCCGCAAGCTCGTTCAAGACAGCAACGTGCTGCTTAATATCGTTCAAACAGTCTCCTTTCTCTCTCTTTCTCTCACTCTCTTTCTCTCGCCCTCTCTCTTTTTCTCTCTCTCTCTTGGCTCGTTCTCTCGCTCTCTGCGTCCTGACAGTGAACCCATTCCCCCCTTCATCATATCACGCACCAATCAGAACCTGCCCGACCAGTCTCCAGTCGTGTTGGTAGCACTTTTGACACCTGTCAAAAAGATGCTTTTTTCTCTCTCGCTCTTTATAAATCTCTCCTCTCTCTCCCTTTTTCTCTCTCTCCCTTTCTCTTTCTCTCTCTCTCTCTCTCTCTCTCTTCGCCCTTTGCTTCTTTTCCCATTTACAATCAAATCTGGTCTCGTTTTACCAACTGTCAATCCGTGCGTGGTGCTTATTTTTTTACAGTAGCTTGATAAGCTCTCAAAAGTGGACTTTATCACTCCAATGAATCTTTCAATTTTTGTCTGTCGCCCTTTATAGTGGCGCTATAATACTCTTCTTTCTAGTATCTATTTTCTTTTTCATGGATGGCACATCACTTCCCGAGATTAAGGCGTTTGTACCTATGTAGTTCCAGCATACTTTTCCGCCATTTTATCTATGTATTTACATATCTATACTATCGTTCTTGCTAATCCGACAACCATTCACGTAGGCAGCCGTCGTGTGGGAAGAAAGAGATTCTTTTCTTCTTCTTCTTCTTCTCCTCCCGTAATGTCCCTTCCCGGCTGCCGCGTCGTGGTGGGCCTCGCAGCGGAGCAGCGAATCTTTGCGCGAATGAAGCGGAAGACGCCTTCGAACTGGAGCTAAACGGCGACTTCTCGTGTGGACGAAGCGCGACTCTGCTGAGGCCTCGCCCGCCACAGCGGAATCTTCACCATTTCAACAACCATCGCATGGCGTCCGCCACGGCGGACATTCGACGGCACAGTGGTGCTTTCTTCATTTTGACTCATTTTCCGAAATGCAAAAGTTATTTTGGCGCGAAATTCAAATTACCAAAAATAAATAAATTCCAGCTTTATTTAGCCCGCGGCTTATTGTTAGTTAGCTTTGAGAAGCGTGAAACTCTATGAACCCTAATGGATTTAGTTATTTTCTGGATCATTCTAGCCGCGCGTCTCTCTAAATCGCACGCTCTCTCGCGCCCTTGTATCAGGCAAAAGGGAGGTTTTTCGACTCCTTTGATGTCGAAAGAGTGTAGCGTATTGTGCCATTGATTTGGAGAGATTGAAAATGTTTTTTTTTTATATTAAGAAAAAGTTTTCAATTTTTATCACTAATTATCGCGCATTTGAAGCTCAATTTCCGGGAACATTCCTGGCATTCCTACATACATCGATCAAGCCGTCATCTATTCTGTCCGCGTGTCGTTTAACTGACAGCTTCTTTTATCTTGATTTTTTTCTTCTTCTTTATTTTTGCCGCCATCTGAAAGGGGTCTCTGCTCTGCCAGAGACTTTTCGACTCCTACGCTCTATTTCTCGTTTAATATGTATGTATGCTCCTTGTGTTTGTATTTCTTGAGGAGCTTTGAATGCAGTGTCCTTTTTTGGGCATTCATGGATATCGCATTCTTTTCGAGCTTTTAATTTTAATTTTTTTTTAAATTTAATTTTTATTCTTTTACTTTATGACTCAAAGGGTATCAAAGTACAGAGTATCAGTTTCTTGCTGCTTTGCGTGACTTTGATGTATGGTTCGGGCGATAAGTAAATAACTTTTAGGGGGGGGGCGGAGCAGATGTATCCCCTCTAGTCTCGTGGCCTCTGACAATGAGCTAGCCCGGGACCAGGGTCGGCCGTGGATTAGCCGGGGTGGGGGGATTTACAATTAGCGGAGCGGGGAATGGGAGAGAGAGAGGGAAAAGATAGCAAGAGAGAGAGAGAGAGAGAGAGAGAAAAGAGAGAGGGGGAGAGAAAGAGGGCGAGAGATCAAACACACAGCGGGATTTGGTCACCACTATTCACGGCGGTGACTTTTGTAATGGAAAAAAAATTGCTAATTGTATGCCACAGTTATCAGGATGAATGGAGTGAGTTGAAACGGAGGAGGAATTTTTTTTAATACTTTATATGAAAAAGAGATTAAGGGAGACGGAAATGTTGAGAAACTTGAAATGAAAAAAAAAGTTTCTTTTCGAATATTGCTAAACTAAACGTCAGAATGACGAGGTGCATTTGTGTGTGCACGAACAAATACATATATGATGAAATGAAGTTCGCACTCGAATCATCGGTCGTTTGGCGTGGAAAAGGCAGAAGAAAAAAAAATGATGAGCCAGACCTGGGGGCGGCGATAAAAGTGTGTGGAAAGAGCCAAGACAAAGACGCCCACGGCATTTGTTTTGTGATGCGGTTGATATCAGTGATATCATCATTCATATCATCTTCATATCTTTTGAGCTAGTTTATCTTGGCTCTTTGAGCGTTAGGTATTTTGCCTGTAACAAGGAAGAAAAATGTCTATATAAAAATTTTCAAGCATGTCATTTGCCATAACTTATTGATTAATTAGGGGAGAAAAGAGCGAGAGAGAGAAAAAGTGCGTTAATTATCGATTGATTACTAATTATATTTATGTATATGATTGTTTATTCTCTTCAGTCATGTCCATGTCGACCCGCCTGCCTGGCGCAACGATCGGTGGCCCGCCGCGCCAGGCCAAGAAAGTGGACGTGCCGACCGTGCCGGCTGGCGCCACCACGCATCATTACGCGCCGCAGCGGCAGCTCAGACGTTTGTTGTTTTTATTTGTCACATTTTGAAATTATCTCTAAAAAAATGTTTATACTTATATTACACCAAACAATGACCGATTTGACACGGATTCTGCCCGCATAAAAATATTATTAATAATTATAAATAATGGCAATACTTTAAAAAAAATACTGTTAATAATTATAAGTAATATTAATATTTATATAAAAGTGTTATTTATAATTAATTAATTAATTAATTTGAATGGTTGACAGATGACGACCGCCTGCACCCTTCTTCAGCGCGCGGCGCTCCCTCACGCCTGAGTGATGACAACAGCACCGACTCCAATGGAAATAGGTACCTTTTTTTATACATATCTTTTTTTAAAGTAATACTTTAAGAGATCGAATATCTTGTATAGTTTGAAAATAACAAAAACAATAAAGTTTTTTTTTAGCTTCATTACATTTTCTCCCTTTATCACTTTATGAGTACGAACATATCGCATAGTTTGAAAATGACTAACAATTATTTCTTGGCGGCTTCATGACTTGCTTTTTTTTTGTCTGCTAAAAGTTGATCTCTCCGGACAAGAAGTCAGAGAGAGAGAGAGAAAAAGAGAGAGAGATAGAGAGAGAGAGAGAATGAGCGCGATTTATGCACTTTCGATGGCGTTCACGTGAAATATATACTATGTTCGTCCATATCAGTGCTTCCCGGAATCGCTGGCAAATAATGTTTATGACAGTTTTATGTGCCCTCTTTAACGAGCGCCTGTCAGTAGCACTCTTCGTTTCGAAATACGTGATGAAAGCTTCATTTATATCTAGTTCGTACGCTGGTGTCTTTGATAAATTTATGTCAGCACGCTCTCGAAAAATTCGCATACTTTATGGGCCTCTTCCCCGAACGCTCCAAATAAACGAGTGAAACATTGACAATGAGAGAGAGAGAGAGAGAGAGAGAGGAGAGGGAGAGACAGTGAATAGGCTGAGGAGTTAGTGATGTATATGGGGAGTGATAATGCCATGCCAATCTTGAATTTTTATGCAATAATTACAAGCGGTATGAAAAAATTAATCAGGAGAAAAGGCGGGAAATTTGAAAAGATATTTTTTTTCTATTTTATGGCCCGCCATTTTAAGGACACAGCTGGTCGGCGCGCCGAATGCCATGTCCACGTCGGCGATGTCCTCGTTTGGCAGTACGTTCCGTGGCAGCGACACTTCCACCTTCAACTCCATGAAGAATCACCAGAACCAGCAGCAGCAACAGCGATGTCAGTCTAGTTCTAAAAATTCTTGTTTTACACAAAATTATATCCTAAAGTTTAAAAAAAGTTTGCCTTTTTTAAATATGACATAAATATATTAAAGGGTGCACATTATTTATGCATTCTTCACGCATGTATATGTACATATGTACATATACATATCTATACATACATGAGTATGTATGTATGTTCGGGGGTAAACTCAATCCACTCGCCCCCCCCCCCCCTCCTTCTCGTCGCTATCTCAAGGTAGACACTTGGTTGTTCGCTCCCTTTTCCGCAAGCGCACGCCGAAAGCAAATCTAATCTGGCGCTACCGACGAATGAGGACTGGAAGCCGAGTCATGATTTCGAAGACTTGTTCGGAAAGAGAGAGATAGAGCGAGAGAGAGACAGAGAGAGAGAGAGTGAGAGAAAGAGAAAGACAGAGAAGACAGAGAGAGCGCGAGAGAGAGCGAGAGAGAGAGAGAGAGAGAGAGTGAGAGAGAGAAGAGAGAGAGAGAGAGAGAGAAAAGAACGGAATTTTACCCTTCTACGAATCTTGAGAGCTCCCTAATCGGTCTCTGCAGGAGTCAAAGTTCTGTCCTTGAGGTATATCTTCTCTATACGCATGCACAAGGAGAGGATAAAGGAAGAATAGAATTAGTCAGGTTAGGGATACAATGGGAAAGATTGAGAGAGAGAGACAAAGAGAGAGAGAGAGAGAGAGAGAGAGAGAGAGGTAGTTGGGGAGTGAGGAACAAAGAAATAGATCAGAGATATGTATGTATCTTCGAAAATGAGATAAAAATTATAGTTCCTGATATCCACCCTGTGTTATCCCATATCAGCTGCGGAGAGGGCAGAGAAACGAGCGCGACGAAATGGTCGCTTCAGAAAGAGATCTGAAATAGAGAAGATGGCTCCCGCCGGTGGGTGGTGTGTAATGCGTCTTTGGACAGGTTTATTTACATGGGCATACAGTCAAGTTGCCATTTCCTTTAATCGATGTCTCCTTCCGGATTTGTCATTCCATTTGTTAGCTTCACAGATCGCCTAGGCTCTAGTTTCCGCTTGCCACTCTAGTTTATAGGGCGATGGGTGTCGGGGGGGGGGGGGGGATGATGGGTGCATTTAGAGACCCCACAAGAAGTTTAGACCCCACAAGAACGGGGGGGGGGTCTTGATCCCCCAGTTCCCAATTGCGGGCCAAATGATCTTGCACATTCAAATACGAGCCGTTTACTTCCGTCGTTTCATCGCTGCTGCACACATGTCTCATGGTCAGTGGCGCGCGAAAGAATGCGTGATGTTTCGCTGCAGGGGGCGGGGGTGGGGAGGAGGGAGAGAAAAAGAGAGAGAGAGATGGAGAGAGAGATGGAGAGATAAAGAGAGAGAGAGTAAGATAGAGAAAACTCTCGCCTGAGGACTTGTTGAGAGGCGCAAAGCTGCTGCTGCTCGTCGTGTCTCTAACGATGTCGAATTGCGATAGACACGGCTGATGTGCTGAGAAGACCTCCCGCATGAGGTCTTCTCTACCGCCCCCCCCCCCCCAACTCACGGCCCCCCTACGACCCCCCCCCCCACGACCCCCCACGACCCCCCCCCCCAGGACCCCCCCCACGATATTATGCCGAGGACCTGCCTTTATAATAGTTAAACTTTTGGGAAAAAAAAACTTACAAAGTCGTATAATACAAAGGTTCATGTCATAGCTTGTGTCATAGGGACTATTTCCTCTCTGCACCACTTGGAGGAGCTCCGGGAGACAAAGGCAAAGCAGAGATCCCCCCCCCCCGACCAGTGTTTGAACTCACGTAGCTCAAGGCAACTAGGAACTAGCCACAAGCTCAGATTGCTCTCTTTCCTCTCTCTCCCTCTCCCTCTCTCTCGCTCTATCTCTCTCTCCTCTCTCTCTCCCTCTCTCTCTCTCCTCTCTCTCTCTCCTCTCTCTCTCCTCTCTCTCTCTCCTCTCTCTCTCTCTCTCTCTCTCTCTCCTCTCTCTCCCTCTCTCCTCTCTCTCTCCCTCTCCTTTCCTCTTTGTCTCTCTATCGCCCTCTCTCCTTTCCTTTTTCTCTCTCTCCCCCTCTCTCTCACTCTCCTCTCGGTTGATCGGTGTATACTTGTATTCCACTCATGTCATATCCACACGCACTCACACGCCATCGTTAAATATTTGTTCTCTTGTTAACCCTAAACTACCCCTCCCCCCGTGAACTCCCCTCACTTCCCCAATCTCACTCTTTCCTCATCGCGTATTGAGTGCAAAACCCTCCCTGGGGCGGGGCACGTTTTGCTATTCAGCTACTCAACACCAATACAAATCTGTTCTATGCTCTCCTTTATTTGTCTGATTCGGAAATAAATAATGTTCCCTTTTACCTACCTAGATATGGCTCTCTCTCGCTCGCTCTTTCTCTCTCTCTCTCTTTCACTCGCTCTCTCCCCCCAAATGGTCTAACCCCAGTCTCACCCCCTCCCCTTTCCAAGCCTTAGCATGGCGTCCCTCCCGTGCCTCCCCGGAAACGCGCTGCAGCCCAAGCCTTCCTTTGTGTCTTCGCGTTGCCCTTGCGCTTGCACGAGCCGAGCCAAAAGGCATGGCCACGGAGATCTCGTCCCGTCACTACTTTGTGTCCCATCTATCCTGCTCGTACTTTGAGCACCCTCTCCCAACCGACTTTCTCACCCTCTCTCTCTCTCACCCTCTCTCTCTCTCTCTCACTCTATCTCTTTCTCTGCCTCACTCTCTCCATCTCTGTCTATCGCTCTTTCTCTCTCTCTTGGTCTATATCTCCCACTCCCTCTCTCTCTCTCTCTCTCTCTCTTGCTTTATCCTCCCTCCACTTCTCCACATCTCTCTCATCTTCTCCTCCTCCACCCTCATTTCCCCGATAGGAACCACACAGACTGTTTGATTGGCCGTGCTGCTTCTGCTGCCTTCTGCCCGCTGCTTTTGTCTTCTCCTCCCCTCGTCGCTTCATCTTTCTTTATTTGTTGAGCCTTGAACGAGAACAGCCAAAGGATGCGACTGGGGCCTAATTAGCTTTGACATTTTCACAGCCTTCTAATTCTAAGCCTTCTGAAGCACCCCTTGACGATGTCTCATTTCGTGCCATGCGTCAATGCAACACAAGAATCCTTGTTGCCAAAAATACTGCACAAAAATTTGCCCCTTTATATACGCTTGTATAAATTGACGCAGTGTTTACTGTAAGATATATATAATGTATGATATATACATATATATTGATACATCTACAATCACTTCGCTCTGTTCTCTTGATTGTTCTCTTCTTTCCCCCCTAATGGCCACTTGCGTCACATACTTCTCCTCATTGTTTTCTCTCCTTTATCTCCGCTCTTCTCTATTTATCTTTCCGCTCGTTCTCACTTAGAGGTGATTTTTTTATAGTATGTTATTTTTTCCACTTTATTTGTGCGCATCTTTGAAGATAAAGACTACTAGAGAGAGAGAGAGAGAGAGAGAGAGAGAGAGGGGAAGTGAAGAGGAAGAGAAAAAAGAGGGAGAGTGTGAGAGAGAGGAGGAAGTGAAGAGGGAGAGAGAGAGAGAGAGAGAAAGAGAAGAGAGAGAGAGAGAGAGAGAAAGGAACATAGACACTTTTGAAGTCAAGCTTATTTTCTTTTCTTCTTCCTAACAATCCGCTTGTTCACCTCGTCTGAGCCGCTTCCCCTTCTTCTTAGTCTTTTGTGTAGCCTCTTGAGTATAGTGACAAGATTTGTCTCCTCTTTCTCTCTCTATCTCTCGTTCTCTCCCTACCTCATTATCTTTCTCTCACTCTAACACTCTCTCTCATGCTGGCTCTCTCTCTCCCTCTCTCTCTATCTTATCTCCCTCCCTCTTACCCCTCCAGATTCGTTCCCTCTGTCTTCCAATCACCACTCCAGCTTCTCCTCCTCTTTATGCTCCTCCTCGCTACCTTCAGAAGCAGACGTCCTGTTGTGTGCATGGTGTGGCGTTTTCCTGCCACTTAGAATGCCAAGGGAGAGAGGAATCAGAGGAGTTCCTTCTCTCTCACTCTCTGTCTCTCTCTATCTATCTCTCTCCCCTCTCCCCCGTACCTCTCTCCCTCTCTCTCTCACCCACTCTCACTCTCTCTCTCCCTCCACGCAAAACCTCTCCTCCGGCTCTTCACAAATCTGTCCACTTCCCGCCTGTCGCCGCCGCTTAAAGTTTATGCCCCTTTTTGTCGCGACTGATTTGGCATTCAGGCTTGAGGTTGTTTAAGAACGCAAAAAGGCACAGACATAAGGAGGAAGTTGCGGCCAGAAAGAGAGAGAGAGAGAGAGGAGAGAGAGAGAGCGAGAAGGAGAAAAGAGAGAGGAGAGAGAGAGAGCGAGAAGGAGAAAAGAGAGGAGAGAGAGATGGAGAGAGAGAGGGGAGAGAGATGAAGAGAGAGAGCGAGAGAAAGAGAGAGAGAATGAGAGGAGAGAGAGTGAGCCTGGTGAAAAGGAGAAATGGTAATGTGGAAAAAAAGAAGAAGAAATGAAATGATAAGACATACACATCCATATCTTACACACGCTCCCCACTTTGATCGTTCATTCTTTTTGTTTCTCCTTATGCCCTTTCGTTCCTTCTAGCCAGCGCGAGAGAAAGATAGATGTATCGTTTGATTCTGCTGCTACTCTATTTAGATAGATGCAAACTTGCTGTAAACTATATCTTCTCGTTGGAGTTCTTTTTTGTTTGCTAATGAACATTATATTAATTAAAAAATATATGCATTCATGAGGGAATGCTGATTTATGCATTTATAGCGTCACTGTATTTTTTATAGTCTCCTCTTCTCACTGCCAGCCACAGCAGGTGTTTCTCATGTCCATTCTGAAGCTACATATTACTTTGGCTTGGATAGATTTTCTCTAAATTTTTTTTCTCTCTCTCTCACTTTCTCTGCTCTCGATCTGTCAACTTTCATTCTCTCTCTCATTGTCTCTCTGTCTCTTCTCCCTCCCTCTATCCATCTCTGTATGTCTCTCTCTTTCTCTTTCTCTCTCTCTCTGCTTCTCGATTTCTCTCTCTATCCTTGCTTACGGCATCTGAACGAGACGTTCGAGCAAGCGAAAGTCGAAATTGGAAGCAGCTGGCGGTCGCTTTGGCTGTGGCAAGGGGTGAGTGGCACAGGAGGCGGAGGGAAAGGGCACGAGCTTCTGACCAAGGGAGCGGAAAGAGAGAGAGAGAGAGGCAGAGAAAGAGAGAGAAAGAGAGTGAGAGAGAGACTGGCAGAGAGAGAGTGTAAGAGAGACAGGGAGAGAGATAGAGTCGACTGTAAGAGAAAGAGTGAGAAAGAGACCTCCCCTGTTTTCCAGTCGTCCGCGGGTATGCTCAATAAATTCGTGATTTCATCGTACATATTTAGGGCCTTCCATTCACCCCTTCCGCATCCTTATTAGGTCCCTCTTCTGCCCCCCACCCCGGTGGCCATTCACTGGACCAGCCTTTCACTTATCGTGTTACATACAAGCCACGATGAGAAGATGAGTCATGCATAGAATAGCATTCATTTCAGACGAATTTAAATACATACATATGTGCATGCCAACCAAAATTTCTTTTTATTAGACAGTCTCTTTCTCTAGCGCTTTATAATGATCCTTTTTCTTTCATTCTCTCTCTCTCTCCCTCTCTCTCTCTTTATCTCTTTCTCTCTTTCTCTTTCTCTCTCTCCCTCGCCGTTTCTCCCCCTCTCTCACCGTCTCGCGCATTCCATTACTCTCTAGCTCTCTCTCCATATCTCTTAAATTAAAAACTTCTTTCCTCCTTTTTTGCACACACTATGAAACGCCAGCTCTCTCCTCTCCTCAGGTTTCTGCCACGACTTCATAGTAGTCGGCTAGCGATGTTAATTTTTTTTAAATCAATTTATTTTTATTTTGTCGATTCCGGGCGATTTGGGCTTCTTCTTCTTCACGGTTCTCCATGGCTCTTTAATTGCTCCGTTTGCATAGCTTTGCAAACAATTTCTCTTTCCTCTCTCTCTTTCTTTCTTCTCTCTTTCTCTGTTTTTCTCTTTCTCTTTTCTCTCATACTCGTTTAGTGCCGACATGAGTATGAGAGAAAAGAGAAAAATCTTGGAACGGGCGCATGGAGACGGCGGGATAGAACACCACCACGCATTCATCAGATTGGGGGAAGGACTATGGGGGGGGGAGACAAAACGAGAGAGAGAGATAAAGAGAAACAGAGAGTGAGAGAGAGAGAGAGAGAGCGAGAGAGACAAAGGAAGCAGAGGGCGGATTTGCAAAATTAAAGACTGAGAACGCGAAGAAGAAAGAAAAGTGGCGAAACGAACGGAAGGGGATAAGGAACGCCCTTTTATAATCCAGTCAGAGTGGAGGAGGCGACAATTGCAATGGCTCTCTCTCTCTCTCTCTCTCTCTGGAAACATTTGGTCAGGCTCGTTAGCTATGTATCTGGAAGAAGCTGGAAAGTGAGAGGGAGCGAGAGAGAGATAGGAAAAGAGAGAGAGAGAGAGAGAGAACGAGAGAGGGAGAGAGAGGGAAAGAGAGAGAAGGAGAGAAGAAAGAGAGAGAGAGGCGGAGCAGAAAAGACCACACCAAGGACGGTCGTCCGCAACCGCATTAGAGCGCAAGCGCCACGCCGCCACGCCAGAGGCCATATTCTATGCCTCCGCTCCTCTGTTCTCTCTCTCTCTGGTTCTCTCTCCCTCTCTTTCTCTCTCTTACTCTCTCTCTCACACTGTCTCTCTGTCTTTCTCTCTTTCTCTTTCTCTCACTCTCTCTCGTCAACAGGCCCCTTACCTATTCATACCTTCTCTCCCCAATACCTTTTGCCAGACTACATACCTAGGGGCTGAAGCAGAAGCGTTCTATTTTCAAGAGCATATTTCCTGATTATCTATTCAGTCGCGATGAATATTTACTGGCGGCTGTCCATGGTGCTCGAAAAAGATAGAGAGAGAGAAAGAGAGAGATGGAGAGAGAGAGATGGAGAGAGAGAGAGAAAAGTTAGAGATGGAAAGATAGAGAGGGAGAGAGAAATGAGAGATTTTATAGAAGTGGAATACTTCTTTATTATTGAGATTTCCTACTTCCTCGTCTGCATAGTGGCGACATACATATGTACATACATATGAGGATTCCCCCCTCACTTTTACAAATTCATGGAACATGCATTTATGTATGTATATATGAAATTGGGTCTGGTTAACATTTTCCTCAGAGTCCGTAATGAATCTAAATTGGCAGACGCGAAAGTAAAAGAGCAGTGGTCGGCTTTTTCATCTAGGCAGTATGGCTTTTTTTTTTGATAATTAATAATGCTTTCTCTCACGCAATAGAAAAGTGGTTTTGAACGGAATCAGTCCTACATATGTATATTACAAGTATAGTATCTAGTTAGCTAGCCATCATCTATTTCTCTTTCTCTCTCTCTCTCTCTCTCTCCCTAGCACCTTATTTATCTCTCGATAAACTCTCTCTCTCTCTCTCTCTCTCTCTCTCTCTCTCTCTGTCAAACTCCCTCTTTCTCTCGGCTTTCTATATCTTTTCTCTCGCTCTCACACCTTTTCTCTCGCTCTCGTACTTGTACATTTGAAGCCGTGGCTAGCATGTCGAGGAGGTGCCCCTACCGCTAGCGAGAGACATCTTTTATTCAACAACCCATACACTCTCCTCTCCTGGCCAACCGACCCGTTAACTCGCCCTTCTGACTTATATATCCTGAAGCTCTCTCCCTCTCTGACTCTGACTCTATGTCTCACTCACACACTCTCTCTATCTCTATTTCTCACCCTCTCTCTCTATCTATCCCTTCATCGTCCAGATATTTTACTTGCAATTGTTGTGCACTTTACGAATTCGCCATGTGTTATCTTTCTCTCATAACTAGACCAATTTCATATGGAGAACAATTCGCTTTCTCGAAATAGCTGTCTTCCCTGAGGTTAGACTGAATCTTGGTGGCTGACCTCGCTGACTTCCCAGAGAGAAAGAGAGGGTGAGGAGTGAAAGAGAGCTAGAGAGAGTGAAAGAGAGAGAGAGAGAAAAAGAGAGAAAAGAGAGATAGAGAGAAGAGAGAGATAGAGAGAAGAGAGAGATAGAGAGAGAGAGAAAGAGAGAGAGCTCATGACCCCCTCCCATTCCCCTGTCCAAAATCACATATCGGTACACATATCCATACCCTCCGGGCCCTTCCTCAAGTTTGTTTGAGATAGCGTGCGCGAGTGTGTTGATACTTTCTCACTCTCTCCCTCTCTCTTACCCTCTCTCTGCCTCACTCCCAACTCTCTCTCTATCTCTCTCTCTCCTCTCTTTCTGCCTCACTCCCAACTCTCTCTCTCTCTCTCTCCTCTCTCTCTCTCTCTGAGGGCATGGTGCTTCAGCATGTTATATAATCGCGATCTCCACTTCTTTTCTTTGCAGATCGCTCGCTTCCCCTTAATTTCACTCTCTCTCTCTTTGTTTCTTTCTCTCTCTCTCTCTCTCTCTCTCTCTCTCGGCGCATTTCATAACGAAAACCCTAGTGCAGATTGTTGCGAGCGGCTGCACAATTCCAAATGTCTTCCTACTATTCTATCTACATATATCTCTCTGTCTCACTTTGTCTCTACTGTCTCTCACTCTTTCCCTCTCTCAACCTCCCTTTCTCATCCTCCCTCTCTCACTCACTCTCTCTCTCTCTCTGTCTCTGTCTCTCTCTCTCTCTCTCTCTCTTTCTCTCCGAGCACAACACTAACATTTGCTCGAGGTCGAAGTTGTTTCTTTTCATGCGAGCCTGCCCCTCGTTGCTATAAACTAATTGGCGTCTACTTTATTCTATCCGGAAACTAAACGAACCACATTCATTAATTATATTTAAAAAAATATTTTAGAGGAAATTGAGTTATGAAATCTGTTCTGCTCGTAAATTCCGCGTAAATTCTCCTCTAAAGGAAATGCACGGAAAAGGGAGTGATTAAAATTGTTTTATGTATTGACGGATAAAAAACATTTTTTTAAATTATTATTATTTTTATTTTAAACAAAAATTCCAGGCCCCGCCCCAGTCGCCGTCGTCGTGATGCCGGGCGGCACCGCGTTGCCGCAGGGTTTCTCGAATGGCTCGGCCGCGTTTCCGCACACTTTCGCGAATGGCTCGTCGGCCGCCGTGTGCTCGCCACGCAACTCGACCGGCTCGTCGTCCAGCCACGCCAGCTCCGGCTTTGAGAGCATGAAGGTGGGATAATTAGTGTAATTAATGACTGAAAATTAATTAGTGGAATTATTTTTTTAGTACTTTTTATTTAGAAAAAAAAAATGAATGTGGGTTACATGTATGTACATATTTTATAAATCAAAGAATTAGTCACGAAGATCAATGCTTTTTCTGTGTGTTGTCAAGCCCTTCCTTCACCTGCTTTTTCCTCGAGAGGAAATGATGGGAAGCAAATTTGTGCCAGAGAGAGAGAGAGGGGGGAGAGAGAAGGAGAGTGATAGAGAAAGAGAGAGGGAGAGAAAGAGAGGGAGAATGCTAGAGAGAGAGAAACGCGTGGGAGACGCCAATATGCGGTCTCCAAAAAGAATTTTTTGGCGATCACCTCTCTTGCAAGACGAGAAATTGGGGTTGAAATGCGATGCCGTGAGAATGGGGGCGACAATGAATAAGAAAGCTTTGGGTGGTGTACAAAAGTTTTACGAAATAGAAATTAAGGATAGGGAGCACCACAAAGCAACGATTGGTTTTTTTTTAATTGAAAAAAATCGTCATTTGAAGAAACTTTGGACGGCCGGAATTTTCTTTGAGAAAACAAATACAATAGTAATGATTATACATAAAGTAATTAATTAATTAATTAATTTTAAAAAAATACACAATTCTTTTAGGGCACTCCCGTGACCGCGTCTGCCTCCTCGTCGCAGAACTCATTTCGGACGGCCGCAACCCTGCAGATGGTCGACTCGCCGCCGTCGCGCGCCTCGCTCAACAGCAGCAGCAGTCCGGGAAGGTTTGGCAAACATAATCTCTCTCTCTCTCACTCTCTGTCTTTCTCTTTCTCTCTTTTATTCTCCGTAAAAAGGGAAGCAATCTATATGAACTACATTTGTATATAGTCAATAAAGTGCAAGATACAATAGAATCAATTATTTAAACATCTTCTCTCATCATGATCATTCTTTGCCCAGTGGCCCCTCGTCCCTCGCGAGCTGCTCGGTCGACACTCTCGACGACTCTGGCTACGGGCCGGCCAAGCAGCAGCAGCCGCAGCAGCAGACGGCCAACGGCGACTGCGCTCTCTCCGTCACGCAGATGGTCCAGAAGGGCGTGCCGGTGAGGGCGCACATGATTTAATTAATTAATTAATTAATTATGCTAATTAGAAAAAAAATAATTATTCACTTGTAATAAAATTCTATTGTGTGGTGTCCTTTTTTGTTTTTCTTTATTGGAGCCGGAAAATACGCCTTTTGGCAGATGACGCAAAAAAAGGAAAGCTGTTTTACTTTATTAAAGATTAAACCAGTTAAACTAGAGTAATATGCTGCATAATGAAAATCTTGTCAGGAAGCCGAGATCCTTGCCCTGTGGCTCGAGCGGCTCGGCCACTCTGCGTACCTCTCCCTCTTCCTGACTCAAGGCTACGACCTCGCGTCCATTGCTCGCATCACTCCTGAAGATCTCACGCGTCTCGGCGTCACGAATCCGACGCATCGGATTAAGTTGACGCAGGAGATTCACGCATGGAACATCACCGACTCGTGGCCGGCGCAACCCCCGAGAGGAGGACTGCGGTAACTGTTTTTTTATTAACTTAAATTTTTTTAAACACAATTCAATATTTAATTTTAAGAATATTTTTTTAAACTCCATTGATCGCAACAATAATGCTGGCATAGTGCAAGAGAATGTGAATAGGAGCATTTAAAAGGAGAGTTTCTATTTATGCCGGTCGTTTTTTTCTGACTTTGAACATTTCTTTTCGTTTAAGTTTTTCTATAAATTTTATTATAAATAAATTTAATTAATTAATTAATTAATTAATTCAGTGAATGGCTCGCTCTGCTCGGCCTGCCCGAATACGTCGGCCTCTTCGAGTCGCAGCACTACCAAACAGTCGAGTCGCTGCTCAAGCTGAACTGGGAGGAACTCGAGGACATTGGCGTGAAGAGACTCGGCCATCTCAAGCGACTCTCGCTCGCTATCAAGAAACTTAAGGTTTTTCTTCTTTTCTTTTTTGTTGTGGTTGTTTTTTGGCATTTTTTGGCATTTTTTTGTCGTTCTTTATGATAACATTAGAATAAAAAATAAAGTAATTGTCAAAAATATCTATAATTATTATAAAAGAGCATACAAATTGAACAAAGTCATGGATTTCCTTTGCAGGACGCTGGACAACGCAAGGGCGGCTCCGGTGGCTACCCGCAACAACAAGCGACCGCTCCATTCTACCCGCCCTCCTCCACTCATCGCTCCGTCGACTACGCCAACCACGTCGTGATGCCGTCGCAGAGCAACAATACTGTAAGGCGCACTGGTTTTATTTTTTTCTTCGTTTAGTTTCGAACAGTTGAGAGCAAATTAGAAAAAGATAATTAAAAAAATTAAAGTCAGCTAGAAAATTAAATCTTTTTTTATATATTCTAAATTTACCTACTTTTTGCAGACCCCAATGCTTGGCGGTCGACAGGTGGCGGCGCATGATCCACCGCCACCCGCGCCCGCGTCCGTGATGCAGCAGCGGAGGAAGACGGACGGCTGCAATGGAAGCAACGGCATAGACTACCTCTCGTACGCGCGCGGATGCACGGTACATATTGTGATCTCTTTTTTAAACATATATTACCAAACTGTATATTATATATATTTATATTTTTATTAAAATTTTAAACCAAAAATCAATCATAAAAAATTATAATTATTACTTAACTTTAAAAAACTATAGCTATATGAATCTTAATTACATTATACTATGTAAATTGAAAGGAAAAAACTATTCTATAAAATCGTTAAAAAAATTAATAAAATAAAAACTTTTCTTTTCTTTTCAGGCTCCCGGCCCGGTGCGAGCGCAAGTCGCCACGTCATTGTCGTCGGAAGAGCCGCCGCTCTCGGCTGCGACATCCGCTTCTTCCTCGTCCGCCGCGCCTCGCTTCCTCTTCGAGAGGCGCGAGCCACTCAACCTGCATCTGACGGCCACTTCGCGGATCCTCAGCGATGCGCCGCCCCTCGAGCCTGTCTACACGCGCGATCCGCTCTCGCTCAGTCATCAACTCATGATGGGCGCCGACTGCCCGCCTCCTCCGGGTATTTTTTACTATTATTAAATTAATTGTATTAATTAATTTCATTCATCAATTTATCGATTAACTTGATTTTGATGAAATTTGTATGGAAATTTAAAACGGAATAAATTCAGCTCCTCTCTCGTGCGAGTCGTCGATGCGTCGCCTGAAGGAAAGCGTCAACTACGCAAGTTTCTACGGTTCGAACGGCTCTTTCGATGTGCCGTTCGCGAACGAAAACTGCGGCACGATCAAGTTGGATTTTTAAAGATTAAAAAGAAGATTAAAATACAAAAAATACTTTGTAAAAGTTTTGTATCAAATTGTAATTAATTAATTAACTAATTTAAAAAGCTGCAACTAATTATTGCAGAGCTCGCCACGGCGCGAAGAGCGCGCGAGAGGCGGTGCGCGCTTCCTCAGCCAACTCGCTCTTCAGCGGCGACCTTAAGCTGCCAGAGTATGTTCATTTTCATTTTTCTTTTTTTCGAATGAATATTTTCTTTATAAGGGTTGTAACCAATTTCATCAAAGAGAGTTCAGTCAAAAAGCATTATGCAAGCTAAAACAAATCCTCAGGCTAAAAACCGTTGGGTCAAAAACCATCAAGCTAAAAAGCTTCAGGCAAAAAACCGTTGGGTCAAAAACCATCAAGCTAAAAAGCTTCAGGCTAAAAACCATTGGGTCAAAAACCATCAAGCTAAAAACCCTGACTTCCCAGCTCATCGCTGTCGTGCGCGCCTCCGTCCGACTCTGCGGGCGATCTCTCCTCGAACTCGGTCGACGTCCTCGGCGACCTCGGCTCCATGCTGCAGTCTCTCATGAACGACCTGGACGCGCAGATCTCGTCGGCAGCACCGAATGGGCCTTCGCCTGCGCAAATCGCAGGCGCCAACGCCTTCCCAGTGGCCCAATAGAGTAGAGAGAAAAGAGAGAGACGACCGCTCACCATGAACTGCGCCGATCTAAATGATATAGATTTGTTTTACTTCTCTCAATAATTTCGGCTTTTTTGTTGTTAAATACGAGCATTTTAATCAACTTCATTTGTAGTGCGCGGTTGCTTCTTCTCGAATCTCGATGCTCCTGTCATTTACCGATCGAGATTATTTCTTTTCCTTACTTTGGCAGCTCCAAACAGTTGCGTCATGAATTAGCTTTTAAATATCTGAAATTGTGCTATTCTTTTTCCCCAAGAAAACAATCAATAATTTGACCCGAGCGTTTGCTCACGTAGAGGACCCTTGATGGGCTCATCCTCACCCGGACAGGTGTATCTATAGAGCAGAGCATGATCGTTTCGCCTAGTTTATTGATCTTTAAATATATGCAAATTTACAGCAGCCAAGCGGCTAGGTAGTGCGTTTTTTCCCTCTTCTTCATATCCTGGTTTTACTTTTTTTTTTCTTTTTTTTTGCTCAGCATTTCGTTATTATTGTCACTCAATCTAGCGAGACTTTTTTCAAGACTGAAAGTGAGAAATTGTGCCTCTTCAAATCTTCCTCCACTTTTTCTGTAAAATGAATTTCTGATATTCTAGAGAGAATGACCGAAGTGTTCATAAGTGTTATGTTCTTTTCATTTCCATCAACCTTTCCACCTCCTTCACTCTCCATTTAATAACTCGCCCGTTTGCTATGTCATCATCCTTCACCCGTTTCTATACCATATGTGTGTATTTCTGTGAAAAGCCGGTCAACATTTTTAAATGATTATGTTGTATATATGAAAGTAGTTGCCGTGGAATGACAGCAAGATTGCCTACTTAGTACTTACTTTAGAATAGAGACAGACTTGCGCTCTCTTGCTCACTTGCGCAACATTTCTTGGTCACCGGTTCGTATTCTCGCTCTTTTGTCATAACGTGGATTGTCCGTCCACCTTGAACATTTTTGTCTCCCCGACGTGCACAATTGCCATTGGAAGGCCATAGGGGGTGCTTAAAATCCACCACCGCTCTTTTATGTCTGCGTCTCTCTTATTACGTGCTCTTTTCTCGAGGATTACGGTAGGTTTTAAGGTCCCTGGACAGCAGTCAATTTATATAATTCGCCTTATTCTGTTAGTTCTCCGAGAGAAATGGAGCTATAGATTTTCGGGTCTTGCGCCAGGCAGAAATATTATTATTATGTTTTATCCGTACACCCGCCCCTTCGTTTGCCCCGCCCCCTCCCACCGTGAGCACGCCCACTCGCCCTTCCCGTATCCCATATCTGGTATCATGATGATTATTCCGCACTCTTCAATGCTTGTTCTGGCTCGTTTATACATACCATGCGAAAAATAAAGGCCTTATATTTTTAATTGAAGATGCACACGTCGGCAATGGAAGCAAGCAAAGAATGAGAAAGAGAGAGAAAAAGAGGGAGAGATAGAGAGAGAAAGATAGAGATAGAGAGAAATGTAGAGAAATGAGAGAGAGAGAGATGAAGAAAGAGAAATTGAGAAACAACTCATCCGCACCTAACCAAACAGCCATGACATGTTTATGTACAAATCACACTCTCTTGTCTCGTGCACAACAATTCCTGTTGTGTTTGTGGCTTAATTTTTTATCAGTAACAAATGATCGCTGACAATTTATTTCTGATTTACTGATTCCTACATCATAGATAGATATGTTACAACATTGGAGATTTAACAGACTCGTTTCATTCTCTCTAGTACACGTGTCGGCAATGGAAACAAGCAAAGAATGAGAGAGAGAAGGAAAAATGAAGAAAGAGAAACTGAGAAAGAGAAGGAGATAGAGAAAACGAGAGAGAAAGAGAGAGAGACTGAGAGGGAGAGATAGAAAGAAAGAGCGAGAGAGTGAGAGGGAGAGATAGAGGGAAAGACAGAGAGAACGAGAGAGAGAAAGAGAGAGAGAGAGAGAGAGAAAGGGATAGATGCATATAAATGAGAGGAGAAAGAAATATGTAGGGATAGAGAGCGCGAGAGAGAACTATACAAGGTTACAGCGACTATAAGGCCATCGGGCAAACAATTATGGCAGAGCAGGAGCTAAGAAAGAAATCAGATTCTCCGACTTCTACTGCAACTTAAACTTTAATGGCAATTGTGCACGTCAGGGGAGACAAGTGTACAAGGTGGACAATCCATGGTGGACAATCCAAGGTGGACAATCCAAGGTGGACAATCCAAGGTGGACAATCCATGGTGGACAATCCAAGGTGGGCAATCGGGTTATGACAAAAGAGCGAGAATTCGAACCGGCGACCAAGAAATGTTGTACGAGAGAAAGAAAGCGCAAGTCTCTCTAGTCTCAAAGTAAGTAAGTAGGTAATCTTGCTTTCACTCCAGCGAATCTACATTCATATATACATAATCATTTTCCAATGTTGACCGGCTTTTCTTCGCAGAAATAGCATATGGTATACGAACTATGAAGGTTGGCAGCAAACGGGGAGTTATTAAATGGAGAATGAAGAATTTGGAAATTTTTTGGATGGAAAAAAATAAACATCGCTTATGAACCTTTCGGTCATTCTCTCAAGAATCTCGTCAATTCAATTTTACAGATAAGAAACGGAGGAAGAGATGAAAAAAATCACAAAGACAAGGCACGATTTCTAAGTCTTGAAAAACATCTCTCTAGATTGATTGACAAAAATGATGAAATGCTGAGCAAAAAAAATAAAGTAAAACCAGGATATGAACAAGAGGAAAAAACAGTACCTAGGCGCATGGCTGCAAATTTGCATGTATTTTAAGATCAATAAACTAGGCGAAACGATTGAAACACCTGTCCAAGTGAGGATGACTTATCTACGTGAGCAAACTCTCGGGTCAAATTATTGATTATATTCATGGAGGACAAAAAATATGGAACAATTTCAGATATTTAAACGCTTATTCAAGCCACAACTGCTTGGAACTGTCAAAGAAATAGTCTCGATCGATAAATGATATCGGATGATCTACATTGAAAACATAACAGCGAGGAATGAGAGAAGAGGCGACCGTTCACCACGAATGAACTGATTGGGAAATGTTGTTTTTTTTAAACAACAAAAATGGAAATTATTGAGAGAAGTAAAAAAAAATATATCATTTAAATTCGCTTTGTTCGTGGTGAGCGGTCGTCTCTCTCTTTTCTCTCTACTCTATTGGGCGACCGGGAAGGCGTTATCGCCGGCGCTTTGCGCGGGAGGAGGCCCACTAGGTGACGAGATCTGCGCGTCCAGGTCGTTCATGAGAGACTGCAGCATGGAGCCGAGGTCGCCGAGCACGTCCACCGAGTTCGAGGAGAGATCGCCCGCAGAATCGGAGGGTGGCGCGCGCGACAGCGATGGGCTGGGAAGTCAGGGTTTTTTTTTTAGCTTGATGGTTTTTGACGCAACGGTTTTTAGCCTGAGGATTCGCTTTAGCTTGCATAATCCTTTTTGACTGAACGTTCTTTGATGAAATTGATTACAACTCTTATAAAGAAAATATGCATTCGAAAAAGAGAAGAATGAAAAGGGAACTACTCTGGCAGCTTAAGGTCGCCGTTGAAGAGCGAGTTGGCTGAGGAAGCGCGCACCGCTTCCTGCGTGCTCTTCGCGCCGTGGCGAGCTCTGTGCAAGAATTAGTTGTAGTTTTTTTTCTTTTAATTAATTAATTAATTAACTACAATTTGATACAAAACTCTAACAAATTATTGTTTGTATTTTAATCTTCTTTTTAATCTTCAAAAAAAATTGCCAACTTGATCGTGCCGCAGTTCTCGTTGGCGAAGGGCACGTCGAACGAGCTGTTCGAGCCGTAGAAACTCGCGTAGTTCACGCTTTCCTTCAGACGACGCATCGACGACTCGCACGAGAGAGGGGCTGAATTTTGTTTTTATTTTAATATAGTTATTCCGTTTTAAATTTCCATAAAAATTTCATCAAAATCAAGTTAATTGATAAATTGATGAATAAAATTAATCAACAAAATTAATTAAATAATAAGAAATACCCGGAGGAGGCGGGCAGTCGGCGCTCATCATGAGTTGATGACTGAGCGAGAGCGGATCTCTCGTGTAGACCGGCTCGAGGGGCGGCGCATCGCTGAGGATCCGTGAAGTGGCCGTCAGATGCAGGTTCAGTGGCTCGCGCCGCTCGAAGAGGAAGCGAGGCGCGGCGGCGGCGGCGGACGCGGATGAGCACGACGCCGAGAGCGGCTGCTCGTCCGCCGACGACGCCATCGACGATGACGTGGCGACTTGCGCTCGCACCGGACCGGGCGTCTAAAAAAGTCAATCAATTATTGCCTAATATTTTCATTATATTATTAATTTAAAATTTTATTTAATACACATACCTACACATTTTTATGAATTTTTTTCCGATGTGAATTTTTTTTGTGTTAAAAATTATAATAAAAAAAAAGACCGAGCAAAATTTACCGTGCATCCGCGCGCGTAAGAGATGTAGTCAATGCCGCCGTTGCTGCCGTCCGTCTTCCTCCGCTGCATCACTGACGCGGGCGCTGGCGGCGGAGGATCATGGGCCGCCAACTGTCGGCCGGCAAGCATTGGGGTCTAGAAAATATTATTTTATTTAAACAAGAAAAAAATTGATATGTATAGTATACACGTTTCTTTTTTTTCTTTTCCGGATACATTTATTAGTTGTAATAGAGAACATGCAGAAGAACAAGAAATATCACATTGTATAAAAAAATATTCGGAATTTGGCATAATTTTTTTCTTTGCTAATTAATTGTTCTTGTAAAGAAGAGAATAAAAGGAGCGTGTCTTACCTGATGGCTGCTCTGCGACGGCATCGCGACGTGGTTGGCGTAGTCGACCGAGCGATGAGTGGAGGGCGGATAGAGCGGAGTGGTAGCTGGTTGCGACGAGTAGCCGTTACCTTTGCGTTGTCCAGCGTCCTGTAAAGGGAATCCATGACTTTGTTTACTTTGTATGCCCTTTCATTATTGATTATAGATATTTTTTGACTAATACTTTATTTTTATTATAATGTTATCATAAAGAACGAGAAAAAAATGCCAAAAACAATAACAACAACAAAAAAGAAAAGAAGAAAAACCTTAAGTTTCTTGATGGCGAGCGAGAGTCGCTTGAGATGGCCGAGTCTCTTCACGCCAATGTCCTCAAGCTCCTCCCAGTTCAGCTTGAGCAGCGACTCGACCGTTTGGTAGTGCTGCGACTCGAAGAGGCCGACGTACTCGGGTAGGCCGAGGAGAGCGAGCCATTCACTCAATTTATTTACTAACTACATTTATTTAGAAATATAATAATTTATAGAAAGATTTCAACGAAAAGAAATGTTCAAAGTCGGAAAAAGACGACAGGCATAAATAGAAACTCTCCTTTTAAATGCTCCTATTCTCATTCTCTTGCATTATGCCAGCATTATAGTTGCGATCAATGGAGTTTTTAAAAAATATTCTTAAAATTAAATATTGAATTGAGTAAAAAAAAATTAAGTTAATAAAAAACAGTTACCGTAGCCCTCCCCTCGGCGGTTGCGCCGGCCACGAGTCGGTGATGTTCCACGCGTGAATCTCCTGCGTCAACTTAATCCGATGCGTCGGATTCGTGACGCCGAGACGCGTGAGATCTTCAGGAGTGATGCGAGCAATGGACGCAAGGTCGTAGCCTTGCGTCAGGAAGAGGGAGAGGTACGCAGAGTGGCCGAGCCGCTCGAGCCACAGGGCAAGGATCTCGGCTTCCTGAGAAGAGAGATTGATTACATCCTTTGAAATATCTTTCTTTTTTCTGCAACATTTATCGAGTTTAGAAGTGTGCTCTGCCGCGCTATTTCTGTCGTGCTCTAAAAATTAAGGAGTTTTTTTTCTCTAATATGGAAAAACATAGAAGAACACAACACAGTAGAACTAGGTAATAAGTAATTAATTTATATTCATTGTGTAAAGAGCATAATTAATTAATTAGCGTAAATATTTACTCACCGGCACGCCCTTCTGGACCATCTGCGTGACGGAGAGAGCGCAGTCGCCGTTGGCCGTCTGCTGCTGCGGCTGCTGCTGCTTGGCCGGCCCGTAACCAGAGTCGTCGAGAGTGTCGACAGAGCAGCTCGCGAGGGACGAGGGGCCACTGCACAAAGAATGGTGATGAAAGAGAGAGAAACAGAGAGACAGAGAGAGAAAGAGATTTATTTTTCGCCAAACCTTCCCGGACTGCTGCTGCTGTTGAGCGAGGCGCGCGACGGCGGCGAGTCGACCATCTGCAGCGTTGCGGCCGTCCGAAATGAGTTCTGCGACGAGGAGGCCGACGCGGTCACGGGTGTTCCCTAAAAAAAATTTTTTTGTTTAAATAATAAATTAAATTAACTAAATAATTAATGTACAATTATCGTACTTCTATTCTGATAAGAAATTTTGACCGTCATGAAACTTTTTTACATTTTATTTTTCAAGCATCGTTATTTTTCAACGATTCGCAATTAAGTTTTGTTTGTCTCCTTAAAATATACCGATCGCTTCTTTTGTGGTTCTCAAATTCTTAGATACTTCATTTTCTAAACACTCTCGACCGTCTTCTTCTTCTTCCTCTTTGCCCCGTTCTCACGGCATCGCATTTCAACCCCAATTTCTTGTCATGCAAGAGAGGAGATGGCCTGAAAAAAATTTCTTTTTGGAGACCGAATATTGGTGTCTCCCACGCGTTTCTCTCTCAAGCACTCTCCCTCTCTATTTCTCTCTCTCACTCTTTCTTTCTCTCTCTTATTCTCTCATTCTCTGTCTCTCTCTCTCCTTCCCTCTCTCTCTCTCTCTCGCTGGCACAAATTTGTTTCATTTCCTCTCGAGAAAGTCGCAGGTGAAGGAAGGGCTTGACAACAAACAGAAATAGCATTGATCTTTGTGACCAATTCTTTGATTTATAAATATATACATATAACACAATAGTTTTTTTTCTAAATAAAAGAGTACTCAAAAAATAATTTAACTAATTAATTTTCAGTCATTAATTACACTAATTTGGTCAACCTTCATGCTCTCAAAGCCGGAGCTGGCGTGGCTCGACGACGAGCCGGTCGAGTTGCGTGGCGAGCACACGGCGGCCGAGGAGGAGCCATTCGCGAAAGTGTGCGGCAACGCGGCCGAGCCATTCGAGAAACCGTGCGGCAACGCGGGGCCGCCCGGCATCATGACGACGGCGACAGGGGCGGGGCCTGAAAGTGTTTTTTTTTGTAAAATAAATTTTTTTATTTATTAAAAAGAAGGATTTTTATATCAATATATACTTATTACTATTTCCATTGTGTCTCGATATGGATAGAATTCCATTTAGAGAAGAATCTACGCGGGATTTACGAGAAAAACAGAATTCATCACTCAATTTCCTCTAAAATATTTTTAATATAATTAATGGATTGTGGATCGCGTTTTTTTCTGGATAGGATATAGTAGACGATAATTAGTTTATAGCAACGAGGGGCAGGCTCGCATGAAAAGAAACAACTTCGACCTCGAGCAAATGTTAGTGTTGTGCTCGGAGAGAAAGAGAGAGAGAGAGAGAGACAGAGAGAGAGACAGAGAGACAGAGAGACAGAGAGAGATATTGAATAGTAGGCAGACATTTGGAATTGCGCAGCCGCTCGCAACAATCTCCACTAGGGTTCTCGTTATGACATGAGCCGAGAGCGAGAGAGAGAGAGAGGGTGAAATTAAGGGGAAGAGAGCGATCTGCAAAGAAAAGAAGTGGAGATCACGGTTATATAACATGCTGAAGCACCATGCCCTCAGAGAGAGAGAGAGGGTAAGAGTGAGGGACAGAGAGTGAGAAAGTATCAACACACTCGCACACGCTATCTCAAACAAACTTGAGGAAGGGCCCGGAGGGTATGGATATGTGTACCGATATGTGATTTTGGACGGGGGGAATCGGAGGGGGTCATGAGCTCTCTCTCTCTCCGCTCTCACTCTCTCTATCGCTCTCTTTCTCTCTCTCTCCTCTCTTTCTCTCTCTCTCCTCTCTTTCTCTCTCTCTCTCTCTTTATCTCCTGTCTTTCTCTCTTTCTCACTCCCTCTATCACTCTCTATGACGCTTGCTCTTTCCTAACTCTCTCTCTCTCTTTCTCTCTCCCTCTCTCTCTCTTTCTCTCCCTCCTTCTCTCTTGCTCTCCATCTCTCTCTTTCCCTCTCTCTCTCTCTCTCGTCTCTATGAAGTCAGCGAGTTCAGCCACCGAGATTCACTCTAGTCTACCCACAGGGAAGGCAGCTAATTCGTGAATGCGAATTGTTCTCCATATGAAATTGGACTAGTTATGAGAGAAAGATAACACATGGCGAATTCGTAAAGTGCACAACAATTGCAAATAAAATGTCTCTACGATGAAAGGAGAGAGAGAGAAAGAGATTGAAGGCGCAAAAGGGAGAGAGTGAGAAATAGAGATAGAGAGAGCGAGAGTGAGACATAGAGTCAGAGAGAGAGAGAGAGAGAGAGAGAGAGAGAGTATGGGTTGTTGAATTGAAGATGTCTCTCGCTAGCGGTAGGGGCACTTCCTCGACATGTTAGCCAGGTTTCAAATGTACAAGTACGAAGTGAGAGAATAGGTATAGAGAGCGAGAGAAAGAGGAAGTTTGGCAGAGAGAGTTATCGAGAGAGAAATAAAGTGCTAACGAGAGAGAGAGAGAGAGAGAGATTGAGAGGGAAGAAGAAATAGATGATGGCTACCTAACTATATAGATACTCTACTTGTAATATATACATATGTAGGAGTATTTCCGTTGATTTTCCATTGCATGAGAAAGCATTATTAAGAGAGCATGTCCGCAAGCTTCGAGCGCAGCCTGCCCCGGGAAAATTGTTTTCGAATTAATTAACAAAAATCATTTTTCTTATACAACTTGACCCGCTCTATTTAATGAGAGTAATTTCATCATCATCCGATTTTCTCCCTTCGGGATATACTACCGTAACCCTGAAACTTCATTGAGCCATAAATCCGTCCAAAACCTGTTTTGAGAGATTATGTATATATCATTCAACAGCATTTCGAAAGCGCTTCAAATTTCATCTAGGAACATGTTTTACAAAATTTTTATTTTGGCCGAGAAAATTGGGTCTAAATAATTTGAACGGTCAGAACACCACTTTATGATCATTTCCCCACCCTGGCACCTAGATAGAACGAAAGAGCGTGAAATTTGCTGTCGAATAAGCGCCATGCAAGAAAAATCCGAGCATACCAATTTTTTCTACGACGCGAGAAATGCGCACGAGTCGGTCAAAAAGGCTCGTTTACGGCGGCCGAGGCACCCTGCAAAGCGCATTCAGCGATCCATAACTTTGCTCAATATTAATATCAGAAAATCGTAGGTAAGAGTTCTCACAGAGATCTTCAAATGCTTCATACATACTTTTATTGAAATATTTATATTTCTATGGAAAATTTCGTTCTGTACTTTTAGAAGGCTTAAAAAACTATTTTACAAACATTTCCGCATTTCAAAACATACATCATAAGAAAGAGCGTGAAATTTTCTACAAGATGAACCTTTTTCAATAAACTTTCAAGTCTATATTGTTCTGTTATAAGTCATAAGAATAGGTAAAGTATCGTTGCTATACTTTAGCCCGAGAATTTCATTGTTTAGGTTATTCGAATTAGAATATTCCAATAATTTTTTACCTTGAAGAATTTTGCTAAGCTGATGCCCTATTCATATTACTTATAACAGAACAATATAGAATTGAGAGTTTATTGAAAGGGCTTCATCTTTTAGAAAATTTCACGCTCTTTCTTATGATGTATGTTTTGAAATGCGGAAATGTTTGTAAAATAGTTTTTTAAGCCTTCTAAAAGTACAGAACGAAATTTTCCATAGAAATATAAATATTTCAATAAAAGTATGTATGTAGCATTTGAAGATCTCTGTGAGAGCTCTTACCTACGATTTTCTGATATTAATATTGAGCAAAGTGCGCTTGCAGGGTGCCTCGGCCGCCGTAAACGCGCCTTTTGACCGACTCGCGCGCATTTCTCGCGTCGTAGCAAAAATTGGTACGCTCGGATTTTTCTTGAATGCTGCTTATTCGAAGCAAATTTCACGCTCTTTCATTCTATCTAGGTTCCAGGGTGGGGAAATGATCATAAAGTGGTGTTCTGACCCTTTAAATAATTGAAGCGCTTTCGAAATGCTGTTGAATGATATATACGTAGTCTCTCAAAACAGGTTTTGGACGGATTTATGGCTCAATGAAGTTTCAGGGTTACGGTAGTATATCCCGAAGGGAGAAAATCGGATGATGATGAAATTAGTCTCATTAATTAGAGCGGGTCAAGTTGTATAAGAAAAATGTTTTTTATTAATGAATTCGAAAACAATTTTCCCGGGGCAGGCTGCGTTAAGCGCATGCTCGACTCTTACAGAGAGACTGTCTTAAAGATCGAAAAAAAACAACGATATTACGTATGTAGATGAAAAAACAATTTTTTGCTGCCGACCACTACTCTTTTACTTCCTCCTCTACTCTACCAATTTCCAAGCTTCACGCATTCAGAGGGAACTGTTACCCAGTGCCAATTTCATAGTACATATGTATATAAAGGCTTGGAAAAGTGAAGAAATCCTCCTCCATCATATGTATGTCGCCACTGTACAGACGAGGATGTATGTAGAAAATCTTAATGGTCAAGAAGTCTTCCACTTCTATCAAATCTATCATGTCTTCTCTCTTTGCATCTATCTATCTTTTCACCTCTTCTATCTCTCTATCTCTCTCTCACTACATTTCAATCTCTTTTTCTCTCTCTCTCCCTGGACAGCCGCCAGTAAACAGGGGTCGATTTCTCTTTGCTACTGAATAGATAATCATTAAATATGCTCTTGAAAATAGAACGCTTCTGTATCAGCCCCAAGGAAGCCTGGCTGGAGAGAAAGAGAGATAGAGAGAGGGAGATAGAGAGAGAGAGAAAGCGAGAGAAAGAGAGAGGGAGAGAGAACTAGAGATAAAAAGTAAGTGGTAAAGATAGAGAGAACTGCGCAGCGGAGGCATAGAATATGGCCTCTGGCATTGCGGCGTGCCGCTTGCGCTCTAATGAGGTTGCGGACGGCCGTCCTTGTTGTGGTCTTCTCCGCTCCGCGACTCTCTCTCTTTTCCTCTCTCTCTCTCTCTCTCTTTCTTCTCTCTCTCTCTCTTAGTCTCTCCCTCTCTCTTTCTCTCTCTCTTGCTCTCTCTCTCTCTTGCTCTCTCACTCTTTCTCTATTTCCCTTTCTTTCTCTTTCTCTCTCGCTCCCTCTCTCTCTCCAGCTTCTTCCAGATACAAAGCTAACGAGCCCGACCAAATGTTTCCAGAGAGAGAGAGAGAGAAAGCCATTGCAATTGTCGCCTCCTGACCGGATTAGAAAGGGGCGTTCGTTATCCCCTTCCGTTCGTTTCGCCACTTTTCTTTCTTGTTTCGCGATCTCTCTTTCATTATGCAAACCCGCACTCTGCATCTTAGCTCTCTCTCTCTCTCTCTCTCTCTCTCTCCTATATACATGTCTCTCTCTCTCTTTTTCTATCTCTTTCTCTTTATCTCTCTCACCCTTTTGTCCCCCCCCCCTCTCTTAGTCCTCCTCCCAATCTGATGAATGCGTGATGGTGTTCTATCCCGCATTCGCAATGCGCCCGTTCCGTTATCATCCATGTCAGCAAAGCGAGTGTGAGAGAAAAGAGAAAGAAGAGAGAAATAGAGAAAGAGAGAGAGACAGAGAAAAATAGAGAAAAAGAGAGAGAGAAATAGAGAAAAAGAGAAATAGAGAAAGGGAGAGAGAGAGAGAAATAGAGAAAGGGAGAAATAGAGAAAGAAAGTAAGAAATATAGAGAGAGA
Organism: Allodiplogaster sudhausi; assembly: GCA_945643635.1. Lineage (NCBI taxonomy): Eukaryota > Metazoa > Nematoda > Chromadorea > Rhabditida > Diplogasteridae > Allodiplogaster > Allodiplogaster sudhausi. Next base: position 234,240 of record CALZFC010000128.1, read on the forward strand.
AAAAAGAGAAGTTGTATGCAAAGCGAGGCAAACGGAGCGAATTAGAGTGCCAAGGGCAACAGCCGAGAGCCGCGACGTGATTACAGAAAAGAGCAGAAAAAAAAGAAAAAGAAGAAGAAGAATAGAAAAGGAATCAGTAGAGAGAAAAGATGCTACAATTATATGAGAGAGAGAGAAAAAAAATCAAATTTGTCCATATGTTTTCCCGCTTGATTTCCCCTCTCATCACTACTTAGGGAGGAAGTCGGCCTGATTGCCTTAAAAGTAAGGAATCATACCTATTTGCTTTGTGGTAGAGACATGAGGTGAGGAAAGCGGCATCTCGCCATTGAAGAAAGAAGGTAGCAAGTTTTTATTTATTTATTTAAGAGAGAGCTAAAGAGTAATGAAAGGCGCGAAGGGGTGCGAGAAGGCGAGATAGCGAGAGCCAAAGAGATAGAGATAGAAAGAAAGAGAGAGAGAGAGATAGAGAGAGAAAGAAGGTCAAAATAAAGCTAGAGAAAGAGACTGTCTAGTAAATGAATTTCTCGCGACATGCATATTGTATTTATATTCTTCTGAAATGAATGATATTTTGACTCATCACATAGTGGTAAGAGCGAGGCACGAATGCATGCTACCGGTGTTTTGGCCACACGCGCCGGGGAGTGGGGGGGGGGGGGTCATCGACGGGAGGGGGGGGGAGAGAGCAGAAAAGGGGCCTAATAAGGATGCGGAACGGAAAATGGAACGTCCTAAAGATGTCCGATCAAATCAGGAATTTATTGGCCATACCCGCGGATGACTGAAAAACAGGGGAGGTCTCTTTCTAAACCTTCCTCTTTCTCTCGACTCTCTCTCTCTCTTTCTCTCTCTCTCTCTCTTTCTCTCTCTTTCTCTCTTTCTCTCTCTCTTCCCGCTTCCTTGGTCAGAAGCTCGTGCCCTTTCCCTCCTCCTCCTGTGCCACTCACCCCTTGCCACAGCCAAAGCGACCGCCAGCTGCTTCCAATTTCGACTTTCGCTCGCTCGAACGTCTCGTTCAGATGCCGTATGCAAGGATAGGGACAGGAATCGGGAAAGAGAAATGGAAAAGCAGACAGAGAGAGAGAGACAACGAGACACAGAGAGAGAGAGACAGATGAGAGAGGGAAAGACAGAGGGAGAGCGAGACAGATAGAGATAGGGAAAGGGAGAGAGGGAGAGAGACAATGATAGATTGAGAGAGAGAGAGAGAGAGAGAGAGAGAATGAAACTTGGTAGAATAACAGGAGCGACAAAGAAAGAAAGAGAGCGATAGAGAGAAATTGAAAGAGATACAAAATCTATCAAAGCCAAAGTAATAGCTTCGGAATGGACATGAGAAACACCTGTGGCTGGTAAGGAGAGGAGAGTAGAAGAAATACAGCGACAGTATACCGTCATAAATCAGAATTCCCTCATGAATGTAGACATATGCATATACAATTATATTTTTTGAACTAAAAAAAATTTCATTAACAAAAGAAGAGATACCAACGAGAACATTAGGTTTAATAGAGCAAATTTGCCTCCATCTAAATAGTGTGGGGGGCAGAATCAAACGGTAGTCCTTCCTATCTTTGCCTCGCGCTGGCTGGGAGGAACGAAAGGGCATAAATAGAAACAAAAAGAGTGAACGATCAAGGTAGGCTGCGGGTGTAAGATATGGATGTGAATGCCATATCCTTTCATTTCTTTTTTGTTCCACATTCTCATTTCTACTTCTCATCCAGGCTCACTCTCTCTCTCTCTCTCTCTTCTCTCTTTCTAATTCTTTCTCTCTCTCAGGCTCTCTTTCTCCTCTCTCTCTGGCTGCAACTTCCTCCTTTGTCTGTGCCTTTTTGCATTCTTGAACAACCTCAAAGCCTGAATGCCAAATCAGTCGCGACAAAAAGGCGCATAAACTTTAAGCGGTGGCGACAGGCGGGAAGTTGAGAGATTTGTGAAGGGCCGGAGGAGAGTTTCTGCGTGGATGAAGGGAGCTAGTGAGGGACCGCGGGATTGATATAGAGAGGTGAACAGATAGAGAGAGAGAAAGAGAGAGAGAGAGAGAGAGTGAGAGAGATGGAGAGAGCGAGAGAAATCGAATGAGACAGGGGGTGAGAGAGATAGAGAGAGTGAGAGAGATGGAGAGAGCGAGAGAAATCGAATGAGACAGGGGGTGAGAGAGATAGAGAGAGTGAGGGAGAGAGAGAGAGAGTGAGACAGAGAGAGAAGGAACTCCTCTGATCTCTTCTGCCTCTCTCCCTTGGCATTCTAAGTGGCAGGAAAACGCCACACCACCATGCACACAACAGGACGTCTGCTTCTGAAGGTAGCGAGGAGGAGCATGAAGAGGAGGCGAATCTGGAGTGGCAGATTGGGAGCCATAGAGAACGAGCCTGGAGGGGAGAGAGGGGGAGAGAGGAGAGAGTAAAAGAGAGAGGAGAGAGAGAGAAGTGAGAGAGAACGAGAGAAAGAGAGAGAGAGAGAGAGCGAGAGAGCTAATGAGGTAGAGGGGAGTGCGAGTGATAGAGAGAGTGAGACAGCACGAGAGAAAGAAGAGAGATAGAGCGATAAAGAGGAGGCAAATCTTGTCACCATACTCAAGAGGCCACAGCAAAAGACTAAGAAGAAGAGAAAGCGGCTCAGAAGAGGTGAACAAGGTGGCTTGTTAAGAAGAAGAACAGAAAAGAAATAAGCTTGACTTCAAAAGTGTCTCTGTTTCTTTCGCACTCTCTTTCTCTCACTCTCTCTTTCTCTCTCTTCACTTCCCCTCTCTCTCTCCCTCGTTCTCTCTCTCACTCTCTTTATCTTCAAAGATGCGCGCAAAGACGTGAAAAAATACTATCAAAAAAAAAACTATCACCGCCAAGTGAGAATGAGCGGAAAGATAAATAGAGAAGAGTGGAGATAAAGGAGAGAAAAAAATTAAGAGAAGTACATACAGTCCCGCTCAATATTTCAAGTACATAAATTAATTAGATTAATTTCAATAATTTCAATTGTAATTTGAGCGATATTAGGCACTTTTACGCAGTTTCTTGTGTTTGTTAGGGTGGTTTTTGACGTGCTGAACAAGTACATACAGTCAGATTTTAAAAAGAATCTCAAATGACCGTTTAAAAACGAATTCGGCCGGTTTTAGGAGGGTCATGCCAGTCTTTTAGGTGCTGTCGTCTTGTGTTATCGAAGGCACCTAAAACACGGCCATGAGCCCTTCTAAAAACGGCCGAATTCGTTTTTAAACGGTCATTTCGGATTCTTTTTAAAATCTGACTGTATGTACTTGTTCAGCATGTCAAAAACCACCCTAACAAACACAAGAAACTGCTTAAGAGAGGATGTCAGTAAGACTCGAGCAGAGCTCTATTATGACCTGCCCTAGGAATTTTTTTTTCGAATTTCTTCACAAAAACTGATTACAGTATACAACTCGACGTGGTGAACAAAATAGGCTATATTTCAAAGTTGAAAAAAATTTTCCGCGCGAGACCCAGTACAGTAATCTTATAAATTACATTGGTCATAAGTCGCTTCAAACTTATTATTAGACAACCATCGAGGTACCATTCGATAGCTGATTGAACGGGCTTTGATTTTGATCTTGGAAGATATTTTCGTAAAATTTGAATTTAGCCCTAAAACACGGCCCTAAACATTTTCAAAGGTGGTTTTTACCGAAATTAAGTATTTTATGTTCATTCCGCGACAACCGCTTCTGGATAGCTTTAAAGTACGTGAAATTTGCTACAACATATATCTCTTTCAAAAGAATTAAAGGTCTCGCTCCTAGGTTCCCAAACGCTTGAACATGATCCAGTCCTTAAAGTACATGAAATTACATTGGTCATAAGTCGCTTCAAACTTATTATTAGACAACCATCAAAGTACCATTGGAAAGCTGATTGAACGGGCTTTAATCTTGATCTTGGAAGATATTTTCGTAAAATTTGATTTTGGCCCTAAAATACGGCCCTAAACATTTTCGACGGCGGTTTTTGCCGAAATTGAGTATTTTATGTTCATTTCGCTACAACCGCTCCTGGATAGGCTTAAAGTACGTAAAATTTGCTACAACATATATCTCTTTCAAAAGAATTCAAGGTCTCGCTCCTAGGTTCCCAAACGCTTGAACATGATCCAGTGTAAACTAAAGGCCCCAGTGAATCCTCCAAATTATCAGTTTTTAGGTTCAAATTTTTGACGGCTTCAGAGAAGAAGCATTTCAGTTGACTCCTAATCGAATGAGGATTAATTTTCATCCGGAATACCATTTTCAAAAAATTCCATTTCAACTTTTGCATATTCTGAAAGCACTTGAAATTTGCTACAACATATGTTTCTTTCAAAAGGTATGACAGGTCTCGCACATATGTTCCCAGACGCCTGAACATGAACTAGTGACCGCCAATTGGCTTTGGCATTGAACGGCGAAGAGGTCTTTATTCGGAGTTTTGACTTGATTTTGGTGTGTTCAACGTACGTTGCAGATTTGATACCAATATGTGGTCGTCTTTAGGTCCTTTCAAGTGCAAACTGTCACCTCATGCTGTAACGCTCGTTGCTTTGTATATTTGTCACAGAATCGTTATTGTTTTCTATATGCACTGTTCATATCTGTATGCTGGCAAGCAACATTCACGCGGATTTAATTTCTCTCGTTCTTCACTTGTCATGCAACTATTTTCGGCTGCGATCGTTGAATTTTTTTTCCAATTAGTACGCTCAAAGAACAACCAATACGAATTTCAAAGTAGGAAAGAACACTAGAAGCTAGAAATGTAAAAGAGAACAGACATTCTTTCTCTTGTCATGCAGCTATTTTCGGCTGCAATAGCTGCATTCTTTCTAATCGGCACACACAAAGCCCAACCAGCACAAAGTAAAAAGCAGGAAAAGAACACTTAGTTAGAAGAGGCGGCAGGATAAGCTAGAAATGCAACACAGAACAGGCTCTCCTTCTCTTGTCATGCAGCTATTTTCGGCTGTACTTTAAGGACTGGATCATGTTCAAGCGTTTGGGAACCTAGGAGCGAGACCTTTAATTCTTTTGAAAGAGATATATGTTGTAGCAAATTTCACGTACTTTAAAGCTATCCAGGAGCGGTTGTCGCGGAATGAACATAAAATACTTAATTTCGGTAAAAACCACCTTTGAAAATGTTTAGGGCCGTGTTTTAGGGCCAAATTCAAATTTTACGAAAATATCTTCCAAGATCACAATTAAAGCCCGTTCAATCAGCTATCGAATGGTACCTCGATGGTTGTCTAATAATAAGTTTGAAGCGACTTATGACCAATGTAATTTAGAAGATTACTGTACTGGGTCTCGCGCGGAAAATTTTTTTCAACTTTGAAATATAGCCTATTTTATTCACCACGTCGAGTTGTATACTGTAATCAGTTTTGGTGAAGAAATTCGAAAAAAAATTCCTAGGGCAGGCCTTGATCGAACGATACTGACAGGCTCTCTTAAAAGTGCCTAGTATCGCTCAAATTCCAATTGAAATTATTTAAATTAATCTAATTAATCTAATTAATTTATGTACCTGAAATGTTGGGAGGTACTGTATGTGATGCAAGTGGCCATTGTGGTAAAAGAAAAGAACAATCAAGAGAACAGATCGACGTGATTGTATGAGGATTCGAAAAAAATAATACAGTAAAATCAGCGTCAATTCTCATGTATATTTAAAAAAAAATGACAAATTTTTATGCGAGCCGTGGTCAAGCAGCAGAAAACAAAGAGGAGGCATCTCGTATAAACTGATACCAAATTGACGAATCGTCAAGGGGTGCTTGAGAAGGCTGTGAAAATGTCAAAGCTAATTATGCTCCTGTCGCATCCTTTGGCTGTTCTCGATCAAGGCTCAACAAATAAAGAAAGAAGACGCAACGAGGGGAGGGGAAGACAAAAGCAGCGGGCAGAAGGCAGCAGAAGCAGCACGGCCAATCAAACAGTCTGTGTGACTTCTATCGGGGAAATGAGAGGGAGAAGATGAGAAAGAGAGAGAGAGAGAGAGAGAGAGAGAGAGAGAGGGAGAGTGGGAGTGAGAGAGGAAGAGAGAGGGGCAGAGAGGGAGAGAGCATGAGATTCAGAGAGAGAGAGAGAGAGAGAGAGAGATAGAGGGAGAGTGGGAGTGAGAGAGGAAGAGAGAGAGGGGCAGAGAGGGAGAGAGCATGAGATTCAGAGAGAGAGGAACAGAGTCAAAGGGCACAAATCGGATGGGAGAGGGTGCTCAAAGTACGACAAGGATAGGACACAAAGTAGTGCCGGGACGAGGTCTCCGTGGCCATGCCTTTTGGCTCAGCTCGTGCAAGCGCAAGGGCAACGCGAAGACACAAAGGAAGGCTTGGGCTGCAGCGTTTCCGGGGAGGCCCGGGAGGGACGCCATGCTAGGGCTTGTAAGGGGAGGGGGTGAGACTGGGGTTAGACCATTTGGGGAGAGAGAGAGAGAAAGAGAGAGAGAGAGAGAGAAAGAGAGAAAGAGAGAGAAAGAGAGAAAGAGAGAGAGAGAGAAAGAGAGAGAGAGAAAGAGAGAGTGGAGATGGACCCTTTCTGTTACAAAGGGGGGGGGAGTCAAAGACCCTACTGCACAGATAGCGAATGCACCAAGAAACATATGTATGTATGTAGGTAAAAAGGAACATTATTCATTTCCGAATCAGACATATCAAAGTGTCGCAGAGGATCGATTGGTGTTGAGTTGCTAGCTGAATAACAAAATGCGGCCTCCGGGGAGGGATTTGCACCCAAGGCGGGATGAGGAAAGAGAGCGAGAGAGAGAGAGAAGAGAGAGAGAAAGAAAGAGAGAGAGAGAGAGATTGAGGAAGTTAGGTGGTGGTTAGGGGTTAAGGCCGTGTTGTACGTACCAAGTGCACAAATATTTAACGATGGCGTGTGTGTGCGTGTGGATATGACATGAGTGTGGTGAAATGAGTACACCGCGATGAACCAGAGGAGAGGAGAGAGAGAGAGAGAGAGAAAGAGCAATCCGAGCTTGTGCTCTAGCCTTGAGCAGCATGAGTTCAGACACTCGCTCGGAGACGGGGGGATGCTTTGTCTCCCAAGTATGTATGTATGTACCTAAGAAGACCTATGTATGTATATGTACGTAATACGTCAACAATAACGCTGCAATATGTCATTCATATTTGATATGTAAGCCTCCTCATTCGGCATCGTTTAGAGTTCAAGAGTGAAAACTGGGTGTTATGGCTGGAGTATGGGTGGGGGGGGGGGGGTGGGGGTTAAAGGGGGAAAGGGGAAGGGGGTCGTGGGGGGTAGAAGGGGGGGGGCAGACCTCCTAAGGGAGGAGAGAGTCAGCACATCAGCCGTGTCTATCGCAATTCGACATCGTTAGAGACACGACGAGCAGCAGCAGCTTTGCGCCTCTCAACAACTCCTCAGGCGGGACTTTTCGCTCTTTCTCTCTCTTTCTCTCTTTTGATCTCTCTCTCTCTCTCTCTCGTTCACTCTCTCTCTCTATCTCCCTCTAACTCTCTCTCTCTTACTTTTTCTCTCTCTCTCGCTCTCGACAACCCCTCTCCCTTGCAGCGAAACATCACGCATTCTTTCGCGCGCCACTGACCATGAGACATGTGGGCAGCAGCGAGGAAACGACGGGAGCAAACGGCTCGTATTTGAATGTGCAAGAGCATTTGGCCCGAAATTGGGGACTGGGGAGTGCTATCAAGCCCCCCCCCCCCGTTCTTGTGGGGTCTAAACTTCTTGTGGGGTCTCTAAATGCACCTATCACTCCCCTCCCCCCTACCATCGCACTATAAACTAGAGTGGCAAGCGGAAACTAGAGTCTTGGCGACCTGTGAAGCTAAGAAATGGAATGACAAATCCGGAAGAAGACGAAGAAGTCGTCTCGTTTTAAGGAAATGACGTCAATTTGACTAGATGGTTATGTACATAAATACATTTATGTATGAATAAACCTGACCAAACATACATTAGACCACCCACCGGCGGGAGTCTTCCTCTCCATTTCTGATTGTGCCGCAAATCTCTTTCTGAGGAGACCATTTCGTCGCGCTCGTTTCTCTGCCCTCTCCGCACCGTCTCTCTCTCTCTCTGCGTCTCTTTTCTCTGATCTCTCTCCGTAGCTGATATGGGATAACACAGGGTGGATATCATTAGCTAATCTTTATCTCACTTTCGAAGACACATATCTTTGATCGCTTTCTTTGTTCACTCCCCGATTCTCTCTCTCTCGCTTTCTCTATCCCTCTCTCTCTAATTCAATTCTTCTTTTATACTCTCCTTATGCCTACGCATAGAGATCCCTCAAGGACAGAACTTTGACTCCTGCAGAGACCGATTAGGGAGATCTCAAGATTCGTAGAAGGGTAAAATTCCGTTCTTTCTCTCTCTCTCTCTCTCACTTTCTCTCCTTCTCTATCTCTCCCTCATTTTTCTCTCTTCCTTTCTCTGTCTCTCTCTCTCTTTCTGTTTTTCTCTCTCTCCTACCCGCCTTCTCTCAGTCACTGTCTTCTCTTCTCTCTCTCTCTCTCTCTCTCTCTCTCTCTCTCTCTTTCCGAACAAGTCTTCGAAATCATGACTCGGCTTCCAGTCCTCATTCGTCGGTAGCGCCAGATTAGATTTTCTTTCGGCGTGCGCTTGCGGAAAAGGGCGCGAACAACCAAATGTGCGACAGTCTACCTTGAGATAGAGTGACGAGGGAGCAGACGCTTCAGTTTTCCCCGAACGGGCATGCATACATGCTTATCTACATACATAAATACATACATATGCACGAAGAACGCCGCACAAAGAATGCACAAAAAATCATCTTTAAAAACTAATTTTTTTTTAATATTATAAAATATTTTTATTATTATTTCAAAGCCTTATACAGACGCATTCCTGAAGAATGCACAATTTATCCACCAAAAAAATTGTAAGCCTGTAACTTGTAAATTCAGAGGATAAAATTGTAAAAAGTTCATCTTTATAACTAGACTATAAATGTAAGTAAGTGCAATATCTACAACTGACATCGCTGTTGTTGCTGCTGGTTCTGGTGATTCTTCATGGAGTTGAAGGTGGAAGTGTCGCTGCCACGGAACGTACTGCCAAACGAGGACATCGCCGACGTGGACATGGCATTCGGCGCGCCGACCAGCTGTGTCCTTAAAATGGCGGGCCGTAAAATGGGAAAAGAAAAATATATTTTAAATTTCCCGCGTTTTGTAATCATTTAGTTTTTATACAGCTTACAATTATTGCACGCAACGTTGCAAAAACAATCAAAGTCGTATACAACATTGGCATTATCACTGCCCACATAGGTATTTCTCTTACCACACAGTCTAATCTCTCTCTCTCTCTCTTTCTCTCTCTCAATGTTTCACTCGTTTATTCGAAGCGCAACGTTCGGGGAAGAGGCCCATATAGAATGATTATATTTCGGGTGCTTGCTGACATAAATATATCAAAGACATCAGGGTACGAACTAGATAAATGTGCCCCATCTAAAACGTATTTACGAACTGAGATTGCGCGTGCTTCAGACAGGCGCTCGTTAAAGAGGGCACATAAAACTGTCATAAACATTATTTGCCAGCAAATGCCGGTAGCGAAGTGAAGGAAGCACTGATATCAACGGACATACATACATACATACATATATTTCACGTGAAAGACATCAAAAGTGCATGAATCGCGCTCATTCTCTCTCTCACAAATATATTCGTATTCTTAAAGTATTATTACAATAATGAAATGTATGTTTAAAAAATATGTACCTATTTCCATTGGAGTCGGTGCTGTTGTCGTCACTCAGGCGTGAGGGTGCGCCGCGTGCTGAAGAAGGGTGAAGGCGGTCATCATCTGTAAAATAAATAAAAAATCTTTTTTTATGAATTATTATTAGTAATAATATAAAAAAAAATCATTTCTCTTCTTTGTCTTTAACTTCTCTATTAAATAACATTCGCCAACATTGGATAAAACGAAGCGGGCAGACATCCGTTAAAATTGGTCATTGTTTGGCGCCATAAAAGTATTTAAAAAAATTTCTTTTAGTAATTTTGGCATCATTTTTCTCTCGTCAAAATTTGACGAATAAAAAACAACAAACGTCTGAGCTGTCGCGGCGGCACATAATGATGAGAAGCGGGCACGGTCGGCACGTCCACCTTCTTGGCCTGGCGCGGCGGTCCACCGATCGTTGCGCCGGGCAGCCGGGTCGACATGGACATGACTGTAGAAGACGAAACGATAATTAATTAGGTAATCAATCAATGATTAGCCCATTTTCTTTCTTTCTCCACTAATGCTTTTTTCACGCCTCATATAGAATAAATGACCTTTTTCTACCTTGTTTTAGGAACTCCAAACAGCCGAACACTTACTCAGGCTATCCAGCTATTAATATGATAGGATGTTGATCACTGATATCAATCCAAAAAAAAATGCAGTGGGCGTGTTTGCCTTAGCTCTCTCCACACTTTTATTGCCGCCCCCGGAGTCCTGCGCATATATTTTTTGACGTGCCTTTTCATCGCTTAACGGCCGATTGACTGCATGTCGATGATTCGAGTGCAAACTTCTTATTTCATCATTTTTGTTCGTGCACACACAAACTCTTCGCTTCGTCGGCACAACGGTGCACTTTCGCAATTTGACGAAAAATTTCTACGAATTTTTCGTATGTAGTTGTTCAATATTCCCATCTACCAATCTTTTTTTCTAAATCTTACTTTAAATTTTGTTTTAATATTTTCCCTTCAACCCGATCCTTTTCATTCTACTTACTTATCACCCATTTT
>CALZFC010000128.1:252500-265000 GCA_945643635.1 Allodiplogaster sudhausi
GTGCAAAAGGATAGCGTAGTGATGAGCACGAGAGCGGCTTCATGTGACTGGGAGATGCTTCCAGAACGAGAAGAGAGTCAAGGCATGAAGGGATCATGGAAATAGAAGAAAATGTGAATGAGGGAGAGAGAGAGAGAGAGCACATGTTAGAGGAAGAAATGAAATAAGTGAGGGAAATGAGAGAGTAGAGAGATAGAGAGAGGGAGAGAAAAAGAAAATGTGTGTGTGTGTGTGTGTGCCAGTTATCACTGCGTATTCATCGTTTTCTCTCTCTTTCTCTCTCTCTCTCTCTCTAGCGCGTGCGCACCCTACACTACACATAATTTTCCGACACCCCTCGAGCTGGTGGAGAGAATAGGACACGGCTCTGTCACATCGCATCGTCGTCGACGGAGTGGTTGTGGAGGAGACAATGTGGAGATGAGAGAGAAAGAGAGAGAGAGAGAGAAAGAGAGAGAGAGAGAGAAAGAGAGAGAGAGAGAAAGAGAGAGAGAGATGAGAGAGGGAGATAAATAACGGAGAAGAGAAAAATAGCGAGAGAGAGAGAGAGAGAGAAAGAGATAAAATGGACGAAGATAGACATAACGACACGAATGAATGGCGCCGTACATATGAAAAGAGAATTTGCATGGGAGAACATTGTTGATGGGGAAAGTATCGAAACTTCAACTCTTCTTTATCGGCACACTCCTTGGGTAATTAAACCAATACATACATTCATAGCACTTAAGGCAAGAAGGAATAGAATGCAAGACAACGATCAAACTGCTACAAGCTGTACGCCGAAGTTCCGAATTGAGAGAGAGAGAACGCGAGAGAGAGAGAGACATTAAGAAGTAAAGAAAACATAAAAGAAAAAGAAGCATCTCCTGACTAAAGTACCCTATACATAGATTATGCTGCCTGATAATTAATGCAAATTAACCTCCTCTAATGATGGGATCTCTCAAGCTGCCTGCATGCAGCAGGTGATATGGCCTTCATCAATTAGCAATTGCCACCAGTCACTACTTACCTATTCAGTAGGGCACATCTGGTTGGTGGACAATTTCCTCTCTCTCTCTCTCTCTCTCTCTCTCTCTCTCTCTCTTTCTCACATAAAGTGACCGGGCAATCGTCCATAATTTGCGGGTGAACTACATCGGTAACTGCACCGGTTTGTAAGCATCTGGCAATAGCCACAGGGCGTATCGAGAAGGTAACAGGAAGGGCGGTCGCCAGAGAGGGAGGGAGAGAGGGAAAGAGAGAGTGAGAGATAGAGAGAAATTGATAGAAATAGAGAAAGGAGAGAGAGAAGAGAGAGAGAGAGAGAGAGTGTGCGAGACAGATTGAGCGAGAGATTGACAGAATGAGTGAGAACAGCAGAAAAAAAGTCAGGGACCAAGATGAGAAAGAAACCGTGAACGAGGGTGCGACAGTGTCCACTCGGGCAGTATTGCTCTCTCTCTCTCTCTTCTCTTCTCTCTCTCTCTCTCTCTCTCTCTTTCCCCTTTTCTTATTTTCCAGATCTGTGCCAATATATATGTGAATCGAGCAACAATTCGCAGGCACACCCTCTATTACTCTCGCACTCCCTTTCTCTTTCTTTCTCTCTCTCTCTCTCATTCTCTCTCTCCTTCTCTCTCTCTCTCCTTCTCTCTCTCTCTCTCTCTCTCTCTCTCTCTTCCCGAACACCTCTAAACTGGCCCCAGAAATCGAGGCCATATGCGCAGTCAAGCAATGTGCAATCGGAGAGCGATTCGAGGCCTGGGAAGAGGCGCGAATCTGGACACAGCCTGAGGGCACTTCTATGCAATCCTATTAGGAAGAATGACAATTGCACCCTTCCTCTTCTTATTATGATGCACGTTAGCATGTCGTTTTTTTCTTCTCAAATATGTATGTATATATGCAAAATGAATAAATATAATAAGAAGAGGATAAGTTTCTTGGCATAAAGACACAGAGAGAGAGAGAGAAAAAGGGGGAGACAGAGAGACAGAGAGAAAGAGTGAGATCAGCTGCTACTTGCTAATATTGCCATGAGGCGCAGCAGCCCTCCAGCGCCCCTAAAATGACCACTGCTTGACCCTAATTAAGATTGAGTGAGGGCGGGGCAGCAATAAAAGGGGAAATGAAATTGTCCAGAAATTGAAGAAAAGAATGATTATTCGATCTTGAGCACTTTTGATTTAATTTTTATTTATTTATTGATGCATACGGCGACATTATCGCCTGTTAGAATATCTCTCTCTCTCCCTCCTTCTCTCTCTTCCTCTCTCTCTCTCTCTCTCTCTCTCTCTCTCTCTGGGTGATGTGTGCAGATAAAACTGCTGAAATTAGCTACTGTTTTGGGAATGGGGAAGGGCGCGGGTGGCGCTGGTGATGTTTCCGAAAATGAATGTGTGGCTACTGGCATAGTGGGAGAGATCGGATGGAGCAAAGGATGAGCGGACGCCGGGACGAAATTGAGATGGAAAAGAAGACGGCTAGAAGCGGCCGTTGAATGGGACTTTGAGAGCGAGAGAGAACGATAGAGAGAGGGATAGAGAGAGAGAGGGTAGAGAGAGAGAGAAAGGAAGAGAGAGAGAAAGAAAGAGAGATAGGGATAGAAAGAGGGAGAGAGGGATAGAGAGAAATAAGGAATGAGAGAAAGCGAGAGAGAGAGAGAGAGAGAGAGAGAGAGGGAGAAAATGAGAACGAGTCGCAAAGAGAAAGGACGAAGAGTCAGAGAGAAGAGATAATAGTAGTCAGTCGCCTGCGGCGCCTCCGTTTGGCCGAGATGGCAGGGAGGACAAAGGGCAAGAGGAGAGAGAGAGAGAGAGAGAGAAAGAGAGAGAAAGAGAAGGAGAGAGAGAGAGAGAGAGAGAGAAAGAGAAAAAGAAGGAGAGAGAGAGAGGGAGAGAGAGAGAGAGAGAGAGAGAGAGAGAATTAAAAAATGAGAGAGAGAGATCGAAATAACAAAATCGGATTAATATAAACGTTCAAATGATAATATTTGCATAAAGAACAGCGAATAAATAACTGCAAACATTTAAAAGGAATCTGCCAATATACGCACTCTCAAAAAAATTTTTTAACATGCAACAGCACTGTTACCTTCATGGACAGTTCATTCAAAAATTTCTTTGCCAAATATCCTACCATTATTATTCCAGTTCATTATTAAACCACGCTCGCTCTCTAATAGAGAAAAAAACCCGAATTCATGATGAATTCATGGCGATGTACTTACATAAGCCAATTATTTCATCAAGGCAGCGAGCACGAACACCTTTTTCTTACTTTTTTTTTTTAATCTGCTGTCAGTTTTTTTCCATAAATATTGCGCTTTACCATCATAACCTTCCATTATTTCTATTCTCTCTCTCCCGCTCTCTCCCTCTCTCACTCTCCCTCTCTCTCCCTCTCTCGCTCTCTCCCTCACCCTCTCTCTCCCACTCTCTCCCTCTCCTCCCTCTCACTCTCTCTCTCTATCTCTATCTATCTCTCTCTCTCCCCCTCTCTCTATCTATCTCTCTCTCTCCCTCTCCCTCTCTCACTCTCTCTCTCTCTTACCAGACTGCGGCCTCTCCACGTATCTCACGGCGGCCGAGTCAAAGTAGCCGCAGCGCGAGTTTCCCTTCTGGCCAAAGATGGCGCCACGGAAGCGAACGTCGGATGCGTTGCCGCGCTCGATGATCTAAATCGAGGAAAAATTAATTACTTAATTAATTTAATTAATCAATTAATTGTATTTATTTGTTTATTTATTTTTAGTAGTAGTTTTAAAATAAACTTTCTAATAGTAATAATAAAAAAATAACAAAATAATAATAATTAATCACACCCATTTCAATAAGACTAACAATCAAATAAACATGCATGTGCTGCCCATTTATCAACAGCTATCTTTTACACCTTCCCCTGGCTTCCCTTGCAAGCTGTCAATTCTTTGTTTTCCCAGTAGTAAGCAAAAACAAATCGACGAAACTAAGCGGGAAATTAAAACAAAAAAACATCTTTTTTTTCTCTCCGTCTTTTACATGTTCATCAAAGCAGACGGTGTTGCGGTTCGTGAGCGGCTGGCGCTGAACAATGTAGGAACGGCGGAGAGCGTCCGCACGCTCAAAGTGTTGTTGATGTTGATTATAATCAGCTGGATAGACTCCTCCAGGCTGGATGCTTCGATTCAGCTGCGCCTGCGCCTGCTGAGCCTGATTAAGGCGACGATGTGGCATCGACGCTCTCAGATGACTCGGAACATTCATCTCATTCCGCTGCGCCGGTATACGGTAGGCGGTTGGCTCTCTCGGTTGTCTCGAGACCACTTGGCTCTTATTGTTAGAACTCGAAGCCTTTTGCTTGATGCTGGCAGAAGAAGAAGAAGCCTTTGGGGTCGATGGGCCTCTTTCATGGTTCTCCTTGATCTCCTTATGAGCTTTGGACGCCGGCGCCGGCCCTGGCGATTGGCCCGGCGTAGAGCTGTTGCTCCCGCGAACCGCACGCTTCAACCTCTCGAACATCTCTCTTCGACCGATGGCGAGAGAGAGAGAGAGAGCGAGAGAGACAGCGAGAGCACAAACCTAGACAACCAGGCGAGCGATAAGCAATGAAGTGAAATGACATCAGAGAGCATGCGCAAGGTCCGTTTAGGAAATGGCGCCATAAAAGAGTAAGTTGTTCCGCGAAAGGAGTCCATTGGCAGTAACGAGCAATGAAAATATATATGAGTGCATTCAGGTTGTGAGCAACTTTGGAACAATGGACTTGAAAGGTTCAGCTAGTCTTCTATGTAAATATTATGAAATACAAAATAAATACATACATATTTCATACATATGTATGTATGTATATACAAAATATAGAGCGATAGGACGCGTGCGTATTTTTGATGTCTATTTTTGATTCATGAATAAGTGGGATGGTTTAGCGTTGAGGAGGACGAGGGGAGAGAGAGAGCAAGAGAGAGAGAGAGCAAGAGAGAGAGACAGAGAGAGAGAGAGCAAGAGAGAGAGAGAGAAGGAGAGAGAGGACTGTGTTTCTCATTGGGAATGGAGAACGAATGCGGCCACAGAGTGATGCAAATTCGGAGCGGCATCGCTGAGAACGGCCTGATTTTGGGAGCGGCGACATCGGCAATGATGGAGGTAGAAGGGAGCTGAGAAGAGAGAGCGAGAGAAAGAGACGGAGAGAGAGGGCGAGAGACAGAGAGAGAGAGAGAGAGAGAAAAGAAAGAGAGAGAGAGAGAGAGAGAGAGAGAGAGAAAAGAGAGAGAGAGAAAGAGAGAGAAAGAGAGAGAAAGAGAAAGAAACAGAGAGATAAAGAGAAACAACAGACCTTCGAAAGAAAAAAAAAACAGTTGCCAGTTATGCAAGGATGAAGTAGTGTATAGTTTACAAAGAGAGAGAGAGAGAGAGAGAGAGAGAGAGAGAGAGAAAATATTAAGAGGAAAGGAAGAGAAACAGAGAGAGAAAGAAGAAGATGGTCCCAAAAGAGAAGAACTGTATGATGCAGCTGCAGCTGATCAAACGGCTTGGGCTCAGAGTTGTGTTTGAATTGACTTGAAAAGCATCGAGAGAGGGAGGGGGCGGTGATGTATGTAAGGAGGGGTTGGGAGGGAGTCAGTCAGGGAAATAGAGAGAAAGAGAGAGGGAGAGAAATGGAGGGAAAGTGGAGAGAGAGAGTGAGAGATAAAGGGTTAGAGAGGGAAAATGAGAGACAGAGAAAGAGGGAGATTGGCGTGGAGGAGCGATGAAAATGGCACTGAGAACCATGTACAGCGCGACATCTGCCACTGTGTCGTCCGATGCATGTTCTATATGTCACAGTACTTCATCTCATGCCTCTCTCACTTTCTATCTCGCTCTTTTCACTATCTCTCTCTCTCTCTCTCTCTCTTGTTCTCGTTCTCATCATGTCCTCAAGGCACTACATCAACATCTGCCTCTCGCACGTTGACACAACATCTCTACTGTATTCTGTCGCTATCTTTCTCATACACACACTCTCTCCCTCTCTCTGTCTGTCTCTCTGTCTTCCTCTCTCTAGCGCTCTCACTCTCTGTCTCCATCTCTCTTCCTCTCTCTCTCTTGCGCTCTCTATCTCCCTTACTCTCTCCGCCTTCTGATCAGCAGGAAAGTGCGAGTTGTCAAGGATCAAAAGCTGCCGACTGCATAAAATGAAGCCGCCAAAGGGCATCGCGTAGGTCGTGGGAAGAGAAAGAGAAGGAGAGAAAGAGAAGGCGGGAAAAGGAGAGGGAAGCTGGCGGAGAGAGAGATAGAGCGAGAGAGAGAGAGAGAGAGAGAGAGAGAGAGAGAGATTTGGTCAGAAGGGGGCATGTGGTGTCAAGCAGTCAAGGATGCACTGCTGGCAAGTGATATGCGCATATATTTAAATATATCTTCTTTTCTTGGTGAAAAAAAACAAGATGGGCGAAAGGGCAAGTCAAATGTGGACATGAATGTGTGTACTCTGCACCAGAAGATAGTGAACTAATCCGTTCAGGACCTTAGATCTAAATCTGATCTACTCTCCCAATGATGGAAGCAAATTTATAGTTTAATGCAGATTATCATCTGATAAATATCAGATGTTAATCTGCATTACAAATGTACATAACTATCGAAAAAGTACTCTTGCTTAATCTGATGTGTTAATAAGTGCTGAAAAGGGCAGTACTGAACTGCGTGAACATCTCTCAGTGTAAGCCTGGCAAAAATGATAAGTAATTGGTGTTGCTAGAGAGTTGGAGACTGAAGGACTGGCCCAAACTTTACAGCCTGTAACAGGACAGAGAGAGAGAGAGATGGAGGGAGAGAGACATAGAGAGAGAGAAACAGAGAGAAAGAGAGAGAGAGACAGATAGAGAGAGAGAGTGGGAGAGTGAAAGTGAGAGAGTGAGGAGAGAACGAGGGAAAGATAGAGACAGAGACAGAGAGACATAGGCAGAGACAGATAGAGAGAAAGAGAGAGAGAGAGAGAGAGAGAGAGAGAGAGTAAGAGAGTAAGAGTGAGGAAGAGAGTAACCTTCTTATCAGTCTAGTGATAAATGGAAATGTTGCCGAAATGTCTTTATACACTTTAGCCGTTACTAATCCATTGGGCATTTGTTATTGTTACCATTTAAAGCCGATAAGAAGAAGAGAAAGTCAACGCTCATGTATGTATATGCTAGCACAATTCTAATGGATTAAAAAGGAAAGTGGAAAGGGGTGCGACGAAGAGAATATGTCGAGAAAATATCGGAAATATGTTCTAAAAATATATAGCGCAAGTACCATCTGCTAATCGGAATATTTGCGTAAAAAGATGAAGCATATCGCATGACTCAAAGAAAAGAAAAAAAAGAAAGATTATAAAGAAGTGCTCGGAAACTTGTACAAGACGAATTATTTGTATCCAACAAGCACGCGAACATTCCAGAAAAAAAAAGAACATTAAGAAAACAACAAAATCACACTAGTTCAAAGAGAGCGAGAGAGAGAGAGAGAGAGAGAGAGAGAGAGAAAGCAAAAGAGACAGAAGGGAGAGAGAGAGAGAGAAGTTGAGAAAATAAGAGAAAAAAAATAAATTCATTTAATTACTTTGTGTGCGTGAAATGAAATGAAGGGTTGATTTTGAGCGCTCCGAGAAGATTTTGCAGGAGACCTTAGCAATTCTCTGTACCTTCCAAACTGATCTTTAACTGCTCTCCGTGCTTTCTAGCTCTATCCTCTCTCTCTCTCTTTCTCTCTCTCTCTCTCTCTCTCTCTCGCTCTCTCTTGTCTGGCTCCACTGTTTTACCTGGCCCTGCTCAGCCTCACTCGCCAATGATGCGTGTAATTAGCATGGCCGGGTACTCAATTAGGCAGCAGAGAAGGCGCGTCTTGAAACATTGCATAGAAAGGGGTGCGCGGCGATTAGAAAAAGACAGAAGGAGAGGAGGGGCATCCTTGTAAATGATCATCCTTGTAAATGAGGGAGAGAGAGAGATAGAGGGAGAGAGAGAGAGAGAGAGGTAGAGAGAGAGGGAGAGATGGGGGGAGAGAGGGAGAAGGAGGGGGAGAGAGATGGAAGGAAAGAGGGAGAGAGAGGGGAGAGAGATGGAGGGAGAGAGGGAAAGAGAGGGAGAGAGGGAGAGAGGGAGAGAGAGGGAGAGAGGGAGAGAGGGAGAGATGGAGGGAGAGAGGGAGAGAGAGGGGGGAGAGAGAGGGAGAGAGATACAGAGAAAGAGAAGAAAAGGGAAAGCATGGCCGATAGGGAAGTGCTGTGGCGAACAAGATTTGAGGATGAGTGAAAAAGGGCGGAGCAAAGGTAAGAGAGGAAGGGAGAAAGGTGCAAAGGGTCAGGAGGAAAAGTTGTCATAAAAAGAAAGGAAATTAGAGATAGAGAGAGAGAGAGAGAGATAGAGAGATAGAAAGAAAGAGAGAGGGAGAGGGAGAAAGAAAGAAAGAGAGAGAGAGAGAGGGAGAGAGGGGAGAGAAAGAAATAAAGAAAAAAGGGAACAGATGATGAATGAGAGCGTGAATCGGACCGGGCGACAAACAGCAAAAAAAACAGATAAAGAGAAGAGATGAAATGAATGATATGCCACTCTGAACTTTGTATGAGTGGGCTGTATGAAAGTATGAAAAGGTATAAGCTTCAAAAAAGGGCTGCAGCATTGTGCTGCGTTTCACGTTTCGTTTTAGAACTCCTGCCTGAAATTCTTGCTCTCTTTATATCTGCCTGATCATCGCCTCATATTTCTGTAATGCTCTCTCTCTCTCCCTCTCTCAATCTCTCTCTCTTCTCTCTTTCTCTATCACTCTCTCCCTCCGTCTCTCTCGCTCTCTCTCTCTCTCTCTAAGCCCCATCTTGTCAGTGATCCCATTTTTTCACGCATTAATCTGCCATTGCTGCTTCATTCAGCTCCCTTTGACACCCCGTCTGACGTTAATCAAAGGAGACAAGTCCAAAAGGGGATAAGGAGACAGCGAACACTGGCGGTTCTGCACAATTCTTGCACCAACGTGACGTGGAGAGGAAACAGCAGAGAACAAGTAGATACCTAGTTCTTTGTAAGTTGAAGTTAAATAGAGAGGGGGGGGAGAGAAAGAGAGAGAGAAAGAGAGAGAGCAGAGATAGAGAAATGAGAGAGAGTAGAGATAGAGAGAGCCAGAGTAATTAGAGAGAAGCGAGAGATAGAGAGTCAGCAGAGAGAGAGAGAAAGGAGAGAGAGAGAGAACGATGGAGAAAGAGAAATAATGAGAGAGTTAGTGAGCACGAGTCACGATATAAGAGATTTACTGAAGGAATCGGCCGACCGAGCGAGCCAGGAGGATATTTATTGGCTATCGGCTACGGTACTAGACAAGCAAAAGAATAGAGAACAGACACTTACTTTTAGCCTAATTGTAAAGTAAAGATTTTTTAACATGATTTTACGAAAACGCCAAAACAAATTCTAGGGCTTTTGAACAATGAGAAATAGGGGAAATGGTATAAAAAGTGAAATATGAAAAAAAGCTGAATATGGCTGAATATTTTTTTTACACTTTGCTAATTTTTTATCTGATTTCGAGCTTGATAGAGAGAGAGAGAGAAAGTCTTTCGCAAACTTTTTTCGTGCACGTACGAAAAAAAAAGAATAATTTCGTGCCTTTATCGTTGGTTCTTCGTTTGAATTCTGTAGCCTATG
The DNA here is from genome assembly GCA_945643635.1 of Allodiplogaster sudhausi. NCBI lineage: Eukaryota > Metazoa > Nematoda > Chromadorea > Rhabditida > Diplogasteridae > Allodiplogaster > Allodiplogaster sudhausi. The sequence continues at coordinate 262,120 of CALZFC010000128.1, forward strand.
AGGAAAGGACGGAAAGAAGAAGAAGACAAAGAAAAAGAGGGGGAACGAAAATGGCAACGCATCAAAGTGAATGTGTGTTACGAGAGCCCCTTTCCCTCGTCTTTCCTCTCCAGAAGACGGACAAATTTTCACGCATATTTTCCATGGTGCACGTTCCGGTGTCACCATACACAAGGATACGCGCAACATTCAACATGCAACATTGTCGCTTTCCTTTTAGCTCTCTTTCTCTTTTATCTTTCTAACTTTCTCCTTTTTTTATCTCTCGTTCCCTCTCTCTCTCTCTTTCTCTATCACCCTCCTCTCTATCTGATGGTTTCAGACTCATGCATCCCGGTACTAGTGCCATCTACACCTCTTGCTCCGAAGCCCCGTCAATTTTTTTTGGCCGCTCTAACTCCCACTATCTCTTTGTCTCTCTCTCTCTCTTCCTGTCTCTCTAACTCTCTCTTTCTCTCTCTCTTTCTCTCTCTCTTTCTCTAACACACATTCTCACTCTCGTCCCAAACTGCCCTTCTCCGAATCGTATCCGCCTTCTCATTTTGCGAGAGCGCAACAAACGATTACATCTTCGATGTTGTATATACAAGAGCGATTTGACGGAAAGAGCCAGTGGGAGCACGAGGACTTCAAAGGGGAAGTGGACAGGATGGAAGGAGAATGACAGGGAAAGCGAAAGAGAGAGAGAAGGAGAGAGAGAGAGAGAGAGAGAAGAGAGGGGGAGAGAGGAGAGAGAGAGGAACAGCGAAAAAGAGTGCAGCACTCAATCACGGAATCAGCGTACCACAACTCGAAAGAAAAATTTGTGAAGATTCTAGTCAATAGCCTCTACCTCTAGCTCATTCCATTCGTACAGTTCCTACTCTCTCTCCCTCTACCCCCTTTACTTCTCTCTCTCTCTCTCACGCTCTTCTTTCCTCGAGGTCATGGCAAAGCTCTGCATGTGACAGTGCAGGGACAGAGTGAGACGGAGAGAGAGAAAGAAGGAGAGAGAGAGAGAGAGAGAGAGAGAGAGAGAAAGATAGGAAGACGCTGTCGCCTACACAAGCCCCTCAGGCAAGCCCGCTGCTTGAGGAACAGCTTACGGGGTCTCTTCCTCTCTCCCTCTCTCTCTCTCTCTCTCTCTTTTGCTATCTCTATTTCTATATTTCTTTTTGTCTAATGCTCTCTCAATCTCTCCTTCTTCTCGTCGTTCAACCGAAACAATTGTAACAAAGTAATTAAGATGGCCTTAATCGCCTTAATGAACGCTGACAAATGAGCATAAAACAATAAAATGCGCTTTTATGATGTTCGGCAACTCGAGCATGGATAAATATTATGTAAGCCAATTTCTTCTTCCAGCTTGCCAACCCTTGAACCTGTCACGACATTTGCTCGGAGAAAGTTCCAACAGATGGATATGGGCACACGAGATAGGAAGAGGAAAATGAGAGAAGGAATTGAAAGAGAGAGAGTAAAGGGGAAAGAGAGAGGAAGAGAGAGAGAGAGGGAATAGAAAGAGAGAGAGAGAAGAGGGGGAAGAGAGGGGGAAGAGAAAGGGAAAAGAGAGAGAGAGAGAGAGAAGAGAGAGAGAGAGAAGAGAAAGAGAGAGAGAGAGAGAGAGAGAGAGAGAGAGAGAAGAGTGTCAGCCGATTTCGGCAGCGTAATAAATCATTGCACGGACCGCCTATTCGTCTAGAGGGTAAAAGTATATATGTGCCGTTGCTGCGTATACACGTTCTCATTTTACTTTTCTCTCTCTCTCTCTCTCTGCCTTTCTCTCTCTCTCTTTCTCTCTTTTCCTCTCACTCTCTCTTCATCTCTCTTTCGCCAAGAAACTTCTTTCAACACGATGCCCTTGTTCTTTGCATTTTATGGTGCCCCTGTCTTTGTTTTCTATTTCGCTTTAATAATACCTCTTTTTCTCTCTTTAACCCGTTGTCTCTTTCTCTCTCTGTCTCCATCTACATCTCTACTTCTTTGTTTCTCTCTCTCTCCTTGTCTTTCTCTCTCTCCCCACTCCCTCAGATTAGTCCTGTCCCACTCAAGCTGAACAAATTTGAAAGAACCGACGTGGCGGAACGCGCGGCTGTGTAGCGTGAGTTGGCAATGGCCAATGACGCTGTCAGGAAAGGGCAAGGAGAGAGAGAGCAGAGAGAGACAAAGAGAGATACAGAGGGGAAGAGAGAGACAGAGAGAGGGAGTAGAGAGAGTGAGAGAGTGAGAGAGAGACAGAGAGAGACGGAGAGAGAGAGAAAGAGAGAGAGAGGGAGAGAGAAACGTCAAGAAGAAGCTTCACGGATGCGTTGGCGGGAAAGGCCACGGAACGGCCATTCGGAATCGGTCATATTGTGGACAAGCAATGGAAAAGTCGAGCAAGAAAGTGGAGAAGGTTGAAAGACGAGAAAGGATGAAGAATATGAATGGAGATGCAATGCAAAGGGCTTATGGCCCTCTTTCTCTCTGTCTCTCTCTATCTCCCTCTATCTCAATCTATTTACCTATTCTTTATCTCTCTATGTTTAACTCTCCCTCTCTTTTCTCTCATTCTCTCTCTCTCCCTTTAAATATCTCAATCTGTCTCTTGCTCTCTCTTTCTCACTCTCTCGTCATTTCTTACATTTTCGAGCTTTTAATTAGTTGTAGATGAGGGGTGGACACAACGCATTGTGGATGGAACAGAAGCATGATTTTTTTTCGTGCAAATTCCAGAAATTTATTCAAATTCCGTGCAAAAATATATGTAGTAAACATATAATACGAAACATTAGTTTTGCATAGTTGGGGTGATTTAGCATGATAAGATGCATGATAAGGTGTCGGTCGGCTTCCCTTTATAGGGCAAGGAACATTTCCACACGATATCGCCAAAAATGTTACTATCATAATGTTAGAGGCT
>CALZFC010000128.1:270000-295000 GCA_945643635.1 Allodiplogaster sudhausi
CAATCGAGATAACAAGGATAAAGAGAAAGGGAGAGAGAGAGAGAGAGAGGGAGGGAGAAATAGAGAAAGAGAGAGAGAGACAGAGAGAGGGAGAGAGAGAGAAAAAGAGGAGCTAGAAAAAAATTGACAGCACGATTTGGATGCAACGAGAAGGGCACGAAGGCGGACGGGCAAGCTGGGCATACATGGGGATGGGGATATAGAGGCATTCATACATGCATATACATATTATCCGTCCTAGTATATTATGTCAGACCCAAAAATCGGGGCAGAAAGAAAGAAAGGCTAGATAGACTTAGATGGAGAGCGTAAGAAGAATAGGAGCACTGTTTCGTGCACAACTTAATTATTTCTTTTTTTTCTTCCTCACTTCTTTTCTATCATAGTGATTGCAAGATAAATTGATGCTACAAATATATTACTAACAAGACGGCAGTTGCATCAATTTCTCCCCCTCTCTCTCTCGTTATCACCAGCGTAATCACTTTTAGCACTATTATCAATGAACATGAATCCATCAATTCTAGGTTTTTCTCTCAGTCTTTCTCTCACTGACTCGCTCTCGCTCTTATTCTCTCTGTCAATTTCTTTCTCACTCTCCTTCTAACTCTCTCTCCTTCTTTCTCTTTCTATCTTTCATTTCCTCTATCTCTCTCCCTATCCCTCTCTTTCTCGCTCCGAACGCCCCTCCGTCAACAAAACCGTCTCCACCAATCTGTCTGATAAGTTGCAGAGTAAACGGCTTTGCTGAGTAAGACTCTTTGGTAATTCTGGAAGATGATACGGGCTATGACGCGATTGTGACGATTGGGAGAGAGAGGGGAAGAAAGAGAGAGAGAGAGAGAGTGAGAGAGTGAGAGAGAGATAAAGCGCTTGGAAACTTTATTTGCCTATTTATTTGACGGGTTCATTTCATCATTATTCATGCAGTCCACATGCGTTAATGTTGCAAAATCCTTTCGGTATTGCCAAAAAAATGACGAATCAGGTGTATATAGGGTCTAACATAAGAGGGTCTCATTCCCTTTTAGCGAAAAGACTTGTGCTGTGGTATGACGCGGATGCTCTGCAGGCTTCTTCTTCTTCTTCTTTTCTCTCTCTATCTCGCTCTCTCTCTCTCTCTCTATTCTCTACTCCGTCTCTCCCTCTCCTCTCCCTCACTCTCTCTCTCTCTCTCTCTCTCTCTCGAGCTTCAAGAGTGAGCTCGCTCGGCGTGGTAATTTCGTATTTTTATGAGAAACGGAAAGTGGACAAAGATGGCTGTGCGGGCAAACGCAGGTGAAGAGGTGTATGGGTATCTCGATAGCGAGTGAAAGAGCCTGATTTCGAAAAGCGAAAAAAAAAACATTAGCCAGCAAGCAAAATTTGGGAAAAAATTCGTTCGCTAAGCAATTTTTACAATTTAAAGTTTTTTTTTAATGTACATGTAGAGTCGATAGAACAGATTTGAAATAGAATAGAAACCACGGTTGTGAACAAGAAGTAGTGAAGAAGATAGCGAGAGAGAGAGAGAAAGAGAGCGAGAGAGGGAGAAAGTGTGAGAGAGAGAGAGAGAAAGAGAGGGAGAATGTGAGAGAGAGAAAGAGCGAAAGAGAGAATGAGAGAGAGAGAGAGTCATTAAATGGATAGGTTATGTTAACCTATGTATACGGTCAATGGCGTTTTGATTATGATAGAGATGAGCAGATACGTAGATTACTTCAGTGGTTACGAGTTTCACTGAGTCAATACACGGATAGTTGACTTTGATGACCGGCTTAGAATAGAGTGAGAGAAAGAGAGAGAGAGAGAGAAAGAGAGAGAGAGAGAGAGAGAGAGAGAGAGAGAGAGAGAGAGAGAGAGAGAGAGAGGAAGAAATAGAGAGATGAAGGAATCGATGCGTGACCATTTGCAGTTGGATGGATCCACAGTCCATCGAGTTGCCGTGCATTCACGCGGATATTATGAGGTAAATAAAGGAGCCAGCGGCGGCTGTCTGATTGAACTGGAACTGACCATAAAATGTAGAGTAGGGGAAGAGGGTATAGAGATAGAAAGAGGATGAGGAAGCGGTGTAAAAATGATGAACAGAGAAAGAGAGTGAGAGAGAGAGAGAATGACAGAGAGAGAGAGAGAGAGAGAGAGTGAGAGTGAGAGAGATAGAGAGAGTGAGAAATAATGCAAATAAATTAAGCGCAAAAATTATAAAAATGGCAGCTGTACAACATATTTTAACAATAATAATAATAGTACTGCCAACCACCGAATTATATGTAGCCTGAGCTTTAGTACGAACGAGCAGTGTAATGTTGTTTTTCTTTGCTCGAATCTCGCTAAGCGAGTGTGAAGCTGTCGAATGACCTTCTCATGCACAACACTTTCGCAAAGTATAAGCAGATAGATCCATAAGATATGACGAAGAGAGAGAGAGAGAGCACGAAAGAAAGAGAGAGAAAGAGCTAGATAGAGAGTGCATGAGAGAGAGAGAAAGAAAGAGATAGAAATAGATGGAGTGAGTGAGAGAGAATAGAGAGAGAATGACAGATAGAGATCGCGAAAGAAAACAAGCCTATTTAGTGTATAGCGAATAAAGTCAGCGGCAGCTGGGCAAAGAAAGACTAATGGTTGCCTGAGAACGGACGAAATGAGTAGAATTGGGCACAGGAGTAGGACAGGAGAGAGCGAATCAAGCGGAGATGAATATAAAATGAAGAAAGAGAGAGAGAGAGAGAGACAGAGAAAGGGAGAGAGAGAGAGAAAAAGAAGGAGAGTGAGAGAGAGAAAGAGTGAGAAAGAGAGAGAGAAAGTGAACGAGAAAGCTATGTGCAAGCATCGTGGCATTGCAGAACGCATTAGCATGAATGACGGAGAGACGGTGGGGGGAAAGTGGTGAGATAACGAGAGCGAGAGAGAGAGAGCGAGAGAGAGAAAGAGAGAGAGCGAGAGAGAGGGAGGGAGAGAGGGGCGAGATCGTCCAAATCTTTCTCTTTCTCTTCTCTCTCTCTCTCTAGCATGTTCTTTTTTTTGGCAATCTTCCATTTTCTTTACCATTTCTCATTCGCTCTCTGTCACGCCTTTTTCTCTTCGCCCTCCCCTTCTATGCTGCTCTCCTAACGACAATATATACCATGTGTGACACTACTAAGAAAGAAAGAGAGAGAGAGAGGTAGAGAATGAGAGGGAGGGAGAAGAGACGACGAGAGAATTAGAGAGAGAGAGAGAGAAAGAGAGAGAAAGAATAAGAAATGTATCCGGCAGTAATCGGTTCTGTATGTGTGTATGCCGCATGCCATCTGGAAGGAGCGGATGCTCTCCCTCCACCGGACTGGACGACGGCTATAGCACGGCAGCGATAGGAGCATGGAGGTGGACGATGTAAAAAGAGAGAGAGAGAGAGAGAGAGAGAGAGAGAGAGAGAGAGAAGAGAGAGAGAAAAGGGAGTGAGAGAGAAAGAGAGAGAGAGAGAGAGAAAGAGAGAGAAAGGGAGTGAGAGAGAAAGAGAGAGAGAGAGAGAGAGAACAGAGGAAGAGATCAGGGATAAAATGCATAGTAATTCCTACTTTAAATCATATTCCTTGAAGACATCGCCGTCATAAAGTGGACATCGTGATGGGACTACAGGGGAGACAAGGAGAGAGAGAGATAGAGAGAGAAAAGGGAGAAAGAGAAAACGAGAGGGACAGAGAGAGAGAGAGAGAGAGAACGAGAGAAAGAGAGATAGGGTGAGAAATGACGAGTAGACCTTTAAGCGCCATCACCGGACTCGCTCTCGCAGTACAGCCCAGCCAAACCGTCGCCTTCATCACCTTTGCCGCTTATCAGGACGATCAAAATGGGGGGAGAGTGGATAGGAGAGTGAGGACGTCAGAGAGAGGGAGAGGGAGAGATATGCAGAGATTAGGAGAGAAAGAGAGAGACTAACAGAAGTAGAGAGAGGAGTAAGAGAAAAAGAGAGAGCGAGAGAGATAGACAACAAAATAGAGAAATAGAGAGGAAATAGGGGAACAGAGTGTATGTGTGTGTGAGAAAAGAGGAAAGCGCTCCGAACTAGCGGTTTGCACAGCTTCATGCCAGCGTTCCTTTGCCCTTAAAACGATCATCTCTCCGTTTCCTCTTTTTCTCTAACCTTTTTACTCTCTCTCTATGTCTATCTCTCTGTCTCTCAGTCTCTCGCTCTTTCCCTCTCCTTCTTTCTTTCTTTACCTCTTTCTTCTCTCTCTCTCTTTCTCTCTCTCACGTTTTCCTTTTCCGTCCGCCCGATGCACTACAGCCTCAACAGGTGTGCCCATCTGAAGGCGGAACGTCAGAGAGCGAGAGAGAGAGAGAGAGAGAGAGAGAGAGAATGTAAGAGGAGAGAGAAACGAGAGGACAGAAATGGAAAGTAAAGTTGATGCAGAGAAAGCAAAAGAAAATTGCAAAGAAATGAAATAGGTAAATAGTGAAGACTGCTGGAGCTTCACGGCTTAGACTGTGAAAAATGTAGAAGAACGAGATAGAAATAGCGAGAGAGAGAGAGAAAAGAGAGAGAGAGCGATAAAAGTGAGAGGCTTAGAGAGATAGAGGGTTAGATGGAGGAAGGGAGATTGACAGAGCAAAGAAATAAGCGACACGTCCGAACGCCGGCAGAGTGCTTCCGGGGGCGCAAATGGCATGCACTAAATCGAAATTAAGAATGAGAGAGAGGGAGAGAGAGGAAGAGAAAAAGAGAGGAACAGAGAGAAAGAGAGAGAGAGGGAGAGAAAGAAAACCACAAAGACATTTTCTCTGCAAATGCATAAGGCAAGTAGTTCCACTTTTAGATTCTGAAATTAGACATAAAAAATGCACGACTGTAATTGTGTGATTAGCATTAGCAAAAGTGAAGTTTCCTAAAAAGATCAACTGACAGTGGTGCAGATAAATCAACGAATTTCCGTCTAACCATCAGAAAGTGCACTTTTAAAAGTGCGTTCACAAGTGCAATAATCGCGTTAAAAGCATTAATAAAAGTAGATGTTCTCAAACTTGCTAAGTACATATATACATACATATGTATGTATGAAGAAAGAAGGGCAAAGGGAAGAAATGAAGGTGAATTGCTTCAAAGGAAGAATAGAACGCGAAAAGCTAAGCTAAAAGATTCTTTCTAACATAATGCGAGTGAAACATCAAAAGAATAGCAAGACGGTGAAAAAAGAAAGTGGAGGAAGAAGAAGAAATAATGGCTGGCATTAACTAATATTCTCTATTTTTTCATTCTATTCTTTCACTTTACGGCTCACTTTCTCATATTTCTCTCACAATAACTCATAATCAGTGATTGCAGAGAGGTCCCATGCCTCTTATCCTATACCACTTAATTTTCTTGGTTCCCTTGTTCTCTCTCTCTCTCCATCTCTTTGTTTCTACTCTTGTCGTCATTCTCGTCTCTGCCTCTCTATCTCTCTCTCTCTCTCTCTCTCTCTCTCTGTTCTCTGTCCGTCTCTCACTATCTAGCATGCGGAGTTTTGTTGAGCGGAAATGCTGAAAAAAGCCAGTTGGGCAAGTACATTGTCTCGCTCAGCAAATATATGTTTACACATAATTTACTTGCACTATTTGCTTTTTGAACAGGGAAAGAGGTGCACAATGAAGACACAGAAGAGGCTGCTATTTACAACGTTCATACGCAAGTTTGTAGAAGGTGGAGAGTGTTCGATTACACATGCATAACATATCACCATGGCACAGACAGATGTATATAGGTCCCAGCGGGAATGTATACATATTTTGAAGCACAGTACCCATCTCATTTCGAAGCCAAATAAGATTTTCCATTAAAGGAGGTCTCCGGCGAATAATTAACATATCATTTTTTAAGCATGGATCTGTTCGTCTCATCGTAAAACTTAGATAGGGAAAGTTTGAATGTATTTCATCTTATCATTCCAGAGTTATATTCTTTTTAAATATCACAGGTAGAGAATTGGCTACTGTAGATCTGAGCACCCTCCTATTTTCTATCGCTCGAGCGCATCAAAAACGCCAAATCCATCCATTTTGAAAAAAGATCCGTATATAACAAAACCGGACAAATCCGAATCATATTGTTCAAAGCGTGCATATCGGAGCACGCAACCGATATTGGCCGGAATTTTCTCAACAGGTCAGCCCCCTATACAATTCTTTGATAACAAATTTCTGTGGAGAGAGTGCAAGGTCAGCAGCACTGATATGAGATGATCACAGCCTTACGAAAACGTGACGGGTAGAGAACTAGGCATATTTTAGCCAGTGGCAGCTTGAGGCCCTTCCGTGCGGGACACTTCATGGGTCAAATGCCTATTTTGAATTGCTTGTCCAAACATTCGCCGGAGACTTCCTTTAATAAGAAAAGATGAAAAAACTACGCTTTCGACAAGAAAGTTCAGAAATAGACATTAGGCAAGCAATTTAGTTAAAAAAGGAATAGGAGATGGTCTGGAGAAACTAAAAGGCGTATGGAGACAAAAACAAAATGCGAGCGGGTTTATAGTTTGCCATCAGGGCGTGAACGACGACTTACTCAACCCTTGTCGTGGTTTTTCTCTCCAAAACCTGGATCGAGCCACAAAGCTCTGATGGTTGTGCAATGGCTGTTATCTTATCCCGTGTCGTCTGATACCCGCCAGAATGGAAATGGAGGCATCCATCCGTCCAATCAGAGCGATGGAGATCTTTGGACGAAGAGAGCAGAAGAGCCGTGAAGATATGTGGGTAGAGGGACTGGAAGGACGTTATGGGGGGGGGGAAGGTAGATGATGGCACACTGAAAACTATGTCTCAATGTCTCAGTCACAGGCCAGAGTAGGTGTCAACAACGACGCCACCCCACCCCTTTTCTAGCCACCGAAATATGATACTGACGCTCTTGCCACCAACACACACACAGACCTCGGATTGTGCCAAATCATCCCGAGAGAGAGACAAGTGCGTCTTCCTGGGTGGCACCATGGAAAAGGGGATGATAAAAGGATGCAGATGGAAGGAGGGAAAAAAGAAAAAATATTGAGGACTCGTCAACTCGTAAGAAAGTCAAGGGTTAAAGGGCAAAAAGACACTAGACACACACACACTAGAGAATGACCATGAGAACTGGAGAGGGGAGCAAGCTATTATTGTATCTGAAATCGATCACCAGCACGACCTCGCAATCTCACGAGATTCACAGAACAAAACTAAAAAAGAAAGGAGATGACCTCAACGGAGGCTTGCTTGAGAGCAAAGCATTCTCAATCTTCAATCCGCCTTTTTTCTCGATCGAAAACAAAATTACACTTCAGGTAGCAGCAAAACGGAGAAAGAAAAAAAAGACATCCGGGATCATTTTCTTTTCTCGTAAGTAAATAATATTGTGAAAATTGAAACAAAAATCGCATCTATTTTAAGCACAGCCTGGCATATCCGCAACACTGCCTTTTGGTGCAAGCTTTTCTGATTTGCTTTACTTGTCTAGTACTATTCGTACTTGCACGGAAGTGAATATTACCCCAAAAAATTAAATAAAAATTAAAAATATATTTTATTAGTAATAATGTTAAAATAATTAATTAATTAATCAACTAAAAAGTAATTAATTAATTATGAATATATTTCGGAATACTGTACCCAGATGAGATCGCCTCGACTGAAGCTGAGCTCGTCCGCCTTCTGGCCGACGTGCTCGCGAACTGCCTCGCCGTACGTGAAGCTTCTGCTACCTAGAAAAGAGAAGAACAAGTTAAAAGATCAATCAAAAACAATCAATGTTCAATCAAGATTTCAATCAATAATTTTAAGAATGAATCAAACCATAAATCTATCAATAACTCAATAATTAAATCAATAAATAATCTCGATCTTCACACTTGTTACATTATTTACTAGGTAATAACTTTCATGAGATTTAAATTTATATATATATATATATATATATATATATATATGTATATTTAATTTCGGATCATTTCTTTTAAAATGAATTTCACAAATGAATATATATATACATACTTTTTTATGAGATTCTCAGAACCATTTTCCTAAAAGGAGTCAAGAAGAGAGAGCAAGCAAGCGCGTTTGAAAAGTGATATAAAAAAGATCAACAGGAACGAAAACTCGACAAGAATAGGATGCACAAGCAGTTGATGGGCCAAAACGTTGGACATTGCGTTCTGTCTTGTCGATCGCGCTGATGTGATATACAGAGGCCATTGGTAGAGCATGCTATGCTAGAGGGCTAGCTAGAGTGTGCCTACGAGAGGGATCTGGATTTTTTTTCTCCCGAATATCTCTCTCTCCACCTCTTTCTCTCTATCTCTCTCTTTCTCACTTTCTCTCTATCTCTCTCTCCCTTTCTTTCGCTATCTTTCTCTTTCTCTCTCTATCTTCTCTCTCTTTTATCCTCTTTTACTATCTCATTCACTCCTATGTACATACATACATAGCTTTTACGAAGAATTCTGCGAATATGCAGCATTCATGCAGCATTCATAAACGACAGCGCAGATGGCCAAGGTGCAAAACGCTTCCGAAAGGAAGCATTTAGAGGAACCTCGAGCAAATTTTTTTGTTGAAATCCCTGCGCAAGGCACCAAAATAGACTCAACTGTTCAGATATGTATGTACATTGCTACGAAGATATATCGGCTAACTTAATATAAAGTTTTAACAAAAAATAAATAAATGAAAAAACCCCAAGTAGCGTCAGCGCGCTGAGTCCGCTGATACCAAGCTAACAAATTAGTTTTAATACGTTATGCCGTTCAAAGCAAATACAACAGGAAATGCTATATCTGCCATTATGGACGGTGATCAAGACCGCGTTCAATGTAAATATGAAGATGAAGGACACCAAGATGGCTGTCTAGGAGGAGCAGTGAGTGAGAGAAAGAGAGTAAGAGGGAGAGAGGGAGAGAGAGAGAGTGAGAGCGAAAGAGAAAAAAAAATAGAAGGCGAGACCTTGAGAAAGGCAACGAGCGATGGACAAGAACATGCCGAGCTGCTCTGAGACGCGAACAAGACTGTCAAGGCAGAAAGCGGAGAGAAGTGAGAGGGAAAGAGGGAGGGAACAGAGAGAGGCAGAGAGAGAGAGAGAGCGTGAGAGAAAGAGAGATAAATGACAGAGAGAGGGAGAAAGACGGATGAGATAAGTTCAGAATATTCTTCGGTGGCCAGTGGCTGATCGTACCGATCAGGCGTGAACTTCCCCTGCCTGTCTCCAGTGGTCATTCTCACGGTAAGGATGTTCCTGCGGGGGTAAGGGAACGGAGTGACCCAGGAGAGGCAAAAGAAATGGTCTCTTAGAAACGGGGGGGGTTGCAGGAGGTACCCCTTATACCTTTCAAAACAGGCCAAGATTTTCGGGGGGGGCATACACCTATGAAGATAAAGAATAACAAGAAGCAGGACATATGCTAGAATGATGGGGAAAGGAAGAGGGAAAAACAGAAAGTGAGAGAGAGAGAAAAGGACACACAGATTTTCCGTGCACGTTTTGTGCAGACGCTTATAGCGAAAAGCGACTTTGGAAGGAGGGAAATCTCTCCAGAAGCTGGAGGAGCGAAATTGAGAGATTTGAGGCAGAAAGACAGGGGAGATCGTTGAGAGGGCGAGAGAGAGAGAGAGAGAGTGAGAGAGAGAGAGAAGGGAGATAGATAAAGAGTAAGGGCAAGAGCGACTGATAGAGAGAGAGAGAGAGAGAGAGAAAAAGAGAGAGAGAGAGAGAGTACAGATGATCAAACGGTGCGCGGCTAAGCCCTAGGCTAAAGCTGCGATCAGCCGCCCCGATCGAAAGCGACAAAAGAAGAAGGGTATTCAGAGAGAGGAAAAGAGATAGAGAGAGAGACAGAAAGAGAGAAAGAGAGAGAGAGAGGCAGACAGAGACAGAGACAGAGAGAAACATATTGAGACATATGTAGATAGGGAGAGGGCGGAAGAGAACGGGAGAGAAATGAAGCACAAGCGAGAATTATGCACAATATTGCAATATTTTTAATCGGAAAAAGAAGAGAAAAAAACATTCTCATAGGAGAGGGTTGGCTAGAACTCTCGGAGGCTATCGGGTTAATTTTACTGCCACGAGGCAGAGAGAGAGAGAGAGAGAGAGAGAGAGAGAGAGAGAGACTGAAAGATAAGGGAGAGAGGGAGAGATAGAGTTAGAGAGACAAAGAGACAGAGAGCGATAGAGAAAATGAGATAGAGAGGAATTCAGTTAGGTCAAGAAAGAAAAAGAGTAATGATGAGCCGAGAGAGAGAGAGAGTCCCAGTCAGTCGTATAGTGTGGCGCAATGACTTTCAATTAATAGCATACGGCACGGACTGCCTTAGCGAGGAATGGTGTGTATATATTGGAAGAGAAACGGAGAGAGAGAGAGAGAAAGAGAGAGAGAGATGGAGAAAGGAAGAGAAACGGAGAGAGAGAGAGAGAAAGAGCGAGGTGAAGAAAGAGGGAAGGTGAGGAAGACAGACAAAGGATCGGAAGTTGACCAGGCCATAGGGTGAGGTGTGCAGCCATGATTGAGGAAGAGCGCGCTCGAGTGTGAGGTGAGAATTCGATGTAGTGAAGTCGAGAGGAAGAAAGAGAGAGCGAGAGAAAAAGAAAGAGAGAGAGCGCGAGAGAGTTAGAGAAAGAGAGTGAAGTACTATTAGTTCGACATTGCTGTGTGATTGCATCGTCTTTCTCTGCATGAACATAAGTATGTTTGTCTACAGACTGAAGGGGGGCTATTTGGATGATAATGTCTTGTGGCAAACTGTCAAGGAAATGAGGAAACATTTGATCACTCATAAAAGCTATCACACGTTTTCTCAAATATCAAGCAATTAATTACAATTACTTAATTACCCATGCCAAAAAAACCTGCCAAAGACGTTTATAAATGTATAAGCAACAACAAAAAAAAAAAGGGAACTAGGATGTAGGATACAGGGAGTGGCCGAGGGTTCTAAAGGGGCGTTCAGCTCCTTTAGAACGGATAAAGAAGGGATATCGCCGTATGAAATATGCGGGGGATATGTATGTATATGTATTATATGCGAAATCGGAGCCCGGGGGCACGTGCCAGTGGAGATGAGGGGAGGGGGAGGCGCGGCTGTTCCGTTTGTGAGTGTGCGAGTGCCCCGTGAAGCGGGGGCCGATTCAAAGCGGAAGTCACTTGGCGGCATCTGATCCGACTTCAAAAGGGAGGGGAAGGACTTCAAAAGAAGGAGAGAGTGAGAGAGGTAGAGAGAGAGAGATAGTGACAGACAGTGATAGAGAGGGATAGCGGGAGCGAGAGAGAAAGACAGAGAGATACAGAGAGAGAGAGACAGAGAGAGAGACAAAGAAACAGAGACAGAGAGAGAGATGGCGTGAGAGAGAGAGACAGAGAGATTAAGGTCTAGAGCGAAATGGAACGCGCCGCTGGACCCTGGATTAAGAAGGAGATAAATAGGGCAAGAATGCGGAGGGAGGACAGGCGTTTATTCCTCAAATGTGGAAAATAGCCTCGAAAGAACGAGCCCTCTGATAAGCTGATACTGTGGGGGCCTTTCGTGGAGTGCTTAAAGGAGTTGTCCATGGAGATTACAATGTTCCTGTATTTTTGGTAATACTATCCGGTCCAGCTAGAAACATCGATAGGAAAATTAAGAATGCGTCCTGAAGGGCCCCTGAGGAGAAAAACCACATTTTTCCCACGCCGTACTGTAGAATTTAGGGAGTGACGTCATCACCCTTTGCCTATTTACTCCCCATGCACACCCTCATTTATCGGGAAGAAGGTGACAACTAGGTGCGAAGCAGCACAAGCCATGACTGAGATTCGAAGGAAGAGAAGAGAGGCAGAGAGAAAAAGACTCACAACGTCTAGTTTGTTGTGATGGATACTCCGCAAGCGGGTTCTAAACTCCATGGATAGTTCCTTTAAAGTACATATTTATGAAAATCTGTCAAAGTAAAAAATACATAGCAAAAAAAAAAAGTAAACAACATATGATTTGAGGCAACGCATCTTGGAATCAGACGATCTAATAGAAAGTGGTAGACAGTGATGATCAGGAGAGTGTGAAGAAAAAATTTTTTAACCGAAATACGTAGGTATGCATATACAGACATACATACATACATACATATTTTTGTAAAATAGAAATAGAACAAAATGAATTTTAAAATAAACATTTCTCCTAGTACTGGAACCAAGTAAAGAGTCTAACAATAAGACGGTCTACGAAAATGAAGAAAACATTAAAGAGTCTGAAAGGAATGCGACTCTGATAAGGCAAGGCAATGACAGTTTTTCTATTGTACACACATATGTACATATATGCTGAGTGTGAGAGTATAAAAAGAGGTATGTACATATGTAGAAGGAGGCACAGGGATACTGAGAAAGTCAAAGAGATAAGGAGAGAGCAAGCGAAAAAGGAAGAGAGGGTGAGAGAGAGGGAAAGAAGAATGGGAGCGATATGTAGATAAAACGAGATAGAGAGAGATAAAGAAAGAGAGAAAGAGAGAGAGAGAGAAAGATAAAGAGATAGAGCGTCTAAGTCCCTGACCGTATGGTCGAGTAATCTCCCTATGGCAGCTCTTCCCTGTCCCTCCCTCATTCTGTCTCAACCGAAAGGCTAAGCAGCTCCAATCCGAACGGAATCACACTGGATGAGTCCTTGCCTTTCAATGCCATTCATGAGAGAGCAACAGAGAGAGGGAGAGAAAGAGAGAGTGAGAAAGAGTGAGTGAGAGAGCGTTGAGAAAGAGAGAGAGAATGACCAAAGAGAGAGAGAGACAGAGAGATTAGACTTGCACGACCACTCACCGTGCGCGCACTAATGCGAAGTGACATACGAATGCGGTTCAGTCAGTCAACGATCTAAGGCATGTCATAATGATCTCGTAATCGAAATGATGAGTCAGAAAATTCCAACAGACCGAGAAAATAGCCGAATGACCATCAATAAGACAAAGATATTTTGAAGTAGCTTATAATTAGGCAATGGTATTTTAATCAAGCTTAAAATTTGCGTTGCTAAGTGTATACCGGGATATAAATATATTTACATACATAGTTCAGGAATGTTTTTACAAGGAGGTGATTTCAGAGGAGGAGTGAGAAGAAGATGAAACCGTAATAGATTGATTGGGGGGAAGAAGGAGATTTGAACGGCAAAGATGAAAAAGAACACGAAGTAGCTGTGTGTGCAAGCTGCGTGTGAAGACATCTCTAGAAGAGAGAGAGAGAGAGAAAGAGAGAGAGAGATAGAGGGAGGGAGACAAGGAGATTGCAATCTGGTGGACGGCAAGCGATATTCGATGTGAAGAAGTTGGCGATTCGGCTACTACAAGGTGTTCGCCGCATCTCTCTCTCTCTCTCTCTCTCTCTCTCTCTCTCTTTCTCCCGTTACCTCACTCTCTACCGCGCACTCTCTCTCTCTCTATGCCTCTGTCTCTCTCTCGCTCCCTCTCTCTTCCATTCCCTCACTCACCTCATTTCACTTCCCATCAGGATCCATCTCTTATTCTTGCTTTCTCGCTTTCTCTCTCTCTATGTCTGTCACTCTCGCGATGGCTCTCTAACTCGCTAATCACTCTGTCTCTCTGTATCATCTGCTAACCTTCAGGCTGATTCTTCCATAGCCGGTACACCTTCTTCCATCTTTTTTTTTGCAGTTGTATCTTATTCAGCTGTCCTCACAACTGTTATCGGGCATCTTCGAGCCTCGCTATTTCCATCTCGTTCTCTGTTTCTCATTCTCTCTCTAGCAAACTATCTCGTTCTCTTCTCTCCCTCTCTCCCTCTCTCTACCGCGTTGATCAAACGGCTAGGCATACCCACATTCTTCTTCGCTTTATCAAGATGGCGTCCCACTCCTCTCTCTCTCTCTCCCTTTCTCTATCTCTCTATGTCTCTCTCTCTCGCTCTCTCTGCATATACTCTCATTCACATTTATACGTGAATTAAAAAAAACACATTAAATGTACAAATTTAACGGAGAACTAATGTAAAATGCGTGCAAGCCGTAAACAACTGTTAGCTAAATGAAAGGACCGCAAAGGGAGAGAATACGAAAGAGTAAGACAAAGAAAGCTAGAGAAGGGGGAGAGCGAGAGATGTAGAGAGAGAGAGAGAGAGGGATGAACAGAACGAGAGAGAGAGAGAGAGAGAGAGAGGAGAAAGTAAAAGAGGGGGGGGGGAGAGAGAGGGAGAGGGAAAGAGAGATTGGTCAAGGCTGGCTCAAGAACATGACAGCTGACATATGGCTACGAGAGAGGTGGCATCGACACTTGGACAATCATGTATGTACTTCCCTCTTACCCAACTACATGGCTCTTTACATCTCTCTCTCTCACTCTCTTCATCTCGCTCTCTCTCTCTCTCACTCTCTCTCTCTCTTTCTCTCTCTCTTTCTCTCTCTCTCTCTCTCTCTCTTTCTCTCTCTCTTTCTCTCTCTCTCTCTCTCTCTCTCTCTCTCTCACTCTCGAAGTGTCACTCATTATTAGAGCCATGCACACGGCTTGTCCAGCTGCCCTCTCCAGACAAACGCACATGTAATAATTGCACTAACCGCAGAGAGAGCAATCACTCCAGAGTGAACAGCTCTTGAACGGTGATCAATGATCTGTGATCATTGATCACTTTAGCAAGGAGCTTCTCGAAAGACTCATAGCTCATATTAAATGGAAATCTATTGTAATCTATGGTAGACGAATGAGCATATAGCTTTTTTTTTATTTATTTAAATAAATAAATAAATGAATATTTCGGCAAAATTAAAGAAAATAAGCATATAAATTAAGAAGAAGACAAAAAAAATCAAAGAACCCAGCAAAAGGTAAATTTATGTATTTTTTTCTCAATCTTCTTTTCACGCCGCACAGGTGTCAGCCAGTATGCCGTAAGGAGGTCGGTGCCGGGCACTCTTCTTTGATTCTTTGACTACAAGCATTCGTACTAGCCACCTGCATCTTTGGTGTTAGCAAAAAAAGATGAAGGGGCGAATGCCTGGTGGAGAAAACGGAGCGCAGCAAAAGGCAGAATAAGAAAAAATTATTATCATCGCATGGTCTATGATACGGAGAAGCTTACCATTAGCTATAGTTTACGGCAAGGCTGTGATGAGCACTTTTGAGACATAGTACATATAGGGTAAACTTAAAGATTTTTTTGAAAAGCAGATTCAGTGTATTACTGTGGACGGTTACGGATTACGGTAGATTTGACGACTCGTCTAACTATTTTGATTTTGGTGACCATAATCAAGATGACCTCTCCTATTTTACGGCCCTCCACCACCGATGGACCAACCTTTCAGCAGAAAGCGAATCTCCGTGTGCGTGATTGGATTGCGTTCGGCACTCCTCTTGGCGAACTCGAGCGCCGTTTGGCCGGCAGCGTTCGTTAGGGATGGATCTGCGCCAGCCTGGAAAGGGAGAGAGAGGGAGAGAGAGAGAGAGAGGGAGAGAGAGAGAGAGAGTAAGAGAGAGATAATGAGTAAGAGAGAGAGAGAGAGAGAGAGAGAGAGAGAGAGAGTGAGAGAGCGCGAGAGAGAGAGAGAGAGAGTAAGAGAGAGAGAGAATGAGTTAGAGAGGGAGAGAAGGAAGAAAGAGGGAATAAGAGAGAGAGAGAGAGAGGGGAGAGAAGAAGAGAGGGAGAGAAGAGGGAGAGAGAGAAGGAGAGAAGAGAGAGAGGGGAGAGCGAGAGGGAGAGAGTGGGATGAGAGAGAGAGCGAGACAGAAAAAGAAAGTTCAAGTACCATCTTCCTTCCTGTGCTGCCTCTGGCGGCAACAAGAGCAAGAGGATTACGCAATCAGTTCAGTTCAGAATCTAGCGCGACTATTCTCTTTATATCAAAGTGAACAACAAGCAAAATGCAATTTACCGTAATCATCATCAATTGCCTTTCTTTATGCAGACAAAGCGGCTCTTTTTGATCTTACAGCCTCACGGCGTAAGTTGTACATTTCTCAATAATATTATTGAATAAAGAGAAAGCAAAATAAAATACTCAATATTAACAAAATTTAAAAAAAAATAAAGAAATAATATTTACTAATATATGTACATATATATTTGCATGTGTTTCCAAAACCAACTTTTGACTTTGTATAGATATAATGTTTTATTTTGCAAGACAACGATGTTGTTGAAGTAAAATATTTATTATGATTTATTGCGAATAGTAATCGCTATGCGCCCCTTGCTCAGCGGAATACTCTACATAGTTTTAAACCTGTAGAGTATTGTGCTGAGAAAGGGGCGCATAGCTATAGTGATTACTATGAGCAATGAATTATAAATATGTAGATCGCGGATCAATTAGCAATTGCCGTTTAAAGTTGAAAAGCGAAAGGGAAGCCTATTGTGAATTAAAACGTTGAAAGAGTTTTGTGCAAGATTATTTACACACTACTCAATTTCTGTGACCATGGTCATATGTAGACTTACATGTAGCAGCAGCCGCACGACCTGCTTTCGTCCGTGCGCGGCTGCCTCGTGCAGCGGCGTGCCGCAACGCGTCCGCGTCGCGCCGTTGATCGGCCAGCCGTGCGTCAGGAGCACGTAGACAATCTGTAGAAGAGAGAATTAAATCATAATTAAAATTAGTAAAAAATCACGTCGACAATCTGTAGAAGATGAAATTAGATAAGAATTAAAAAAAAATAATATAGGAAAAATTTTATTATGATTTTTTTTTTTAATTTTAATTATGGTCGCTAATTTTTATTAGTTATGCTTCTATGTACTATAACATTGCCATGGTATATACTACCTTCATTCACTTTAATAGAAAAAAAAGAATTATTACTCAACAATTAATTTTTATAGAAAGATTTATTATTTACATGTTTTTTTTTGAGTTGCTATTGTTGTTAAAATTGTTAAAATTGTTATTATTGTTAAAATCTCTTCTCTCTCTATATGCATATCAAATGTATTCTAGAAATGATTTAATAATGATTGTGATGTTTATGCAGGTCCACCATCTTCTCTGTTTCTTCTATGTTCTTGCGTGATTGCAGAGGAGTGCTCCCTTATTGTCTCAAATGATTGCAGCACATTATGTATCGCATGTTAACGAGCTGTCAGGTAGTTTGTGTCGTCGGGACGAGAATGGAAGAATGGGAAAGAAGAAAGGGAGAAGAGATAGAAAGAGAGTGAGTTAGGAGAGAGAAAGAGAGAGAGAGAGAGAGTGAGATAGAAGAGAGACAGATAGAGAGAGGGCGAAAAGAGACAAGGGGAACAAGTTCTTTTATCAGATCCTCTCTCATCGCTCGCAGAAAGATTAATGGCGTACGCACGTGCGTTGGTCGTAATCACTAGCCGACCGCTCGCACGGTCACATCTCTCTCGTATAATGAGAATATCAGTCCCATACCCAAATCCTCCCCCCTCCCCTTCGGCCCCATTTTACAAACCACCTCCAACCTCCCTCTACCCAAAACCGAAAATCACTCTATCCCAAGCTCCTTTTTTTGTTGCAAGCTCCTACAGGTTCCTTTTAGCTCCTTTAAGAACGGTGGAAAGCGCCTCATTTGCTAGGGCGAACGAGCTTTTTTGATGGCCACCACAGCAATAGAAATAGACTATTGAGATGCAAATGAGAGTTGTAACGTGTATGCGGTAGCTTCCTTCTATAGAAGAGCAGAGTGGCACATGGGAAAAGTCACAGACAAGAAAAGGTTTTTCCGCCGGTGAAAAGAAGACGATTGTGTGTATTCAATAGAAGCTTTTAGTGCCTGCTGCGCGCATTTACTACAACGCTCAAAATTTGGGCGGTTTTGCGAAAACAAGCGCTCGTTAACATTGTTGGCTAATACTACTCAATTTATGCGGAAGTAGACAGGTTATGTTTCTTTTGTATCACCTACACCGGTTGTTCTCACTCTCTCTCTCTTTATCTCGCGTTCCTGATAGCGCTTCCCACCTCTCGTTCACTCGGCTGTCGCTCGCGCAGTCTCTTTCTCTCTCTCTCCTTCTCCTTCCCTCACTCTCCCTTCCTCTCTCTCTCTCTCTCTCTCTCTCTCTCTCTCCTCACCTGTACATGCCCCATTCGGGCTGCGAGATGCAGCGCCGACGCCGTGTGCTGATCACCCGAGTGTCGCAGTAAGCTGAGCGGAATGGAAGAGGAGAGTATCTTCTCGACCATCTTGAAAAAGTAGAATAATATGTGCATAATTAAGCAAAAAATAATAGCTACAAAGAAACAAAAATGAAAAATAACACAATTACGTCAAAGATTTTTCTAATAACTTGCAAAACATCGAATTTCTATTTATTATTCTTTATAAAAGTAAAAAATAAATTGTAAAAAAAAAACAAATTCAAGCACAGAAAAAAGCAATTTTTTTAACTGAAATAATTTTCCACTAAATATCCATGAATAAAAAAAATTAATGTTTTATGATGAGCTCACCATGTGCCTTCCGTGCTCGCACGCGAGATCGAGCGGCGTCTTCCCCGCGTTGTCGACGGCGCACGGGTCGGCCTTGTAGTACATGAGCAGGTTGAACTGAAAATTATTGGAATTATTAATTTTACATAATTAATGCATATATTGAATAAATAAGTAAATTTTGAGAACAATTAATGCTAGTTTTAAGCTTTTAAAACAGGACACGAGCAGGTTGAACTGAAAAAAAATTATTGGAATTATTAATTATAATTAATGCATAATGAATAAATCAGTAAATGTTGAGAGCTCTGAGGCATCCGCATATCATAAAGCAACAGGAAACAATTCATGCTAGTTTAAAGCTTTTAAAAACAGGACATGAGCAGATTGAACTGAAATCGATAACAACAATAATAGAATGTTGTCAAATCATATCATTTTTGATGTAAATAAAGAAATAAATAAACAATGTTGGGAGCACTGAGAGCCATTTGGCAGTAATAATTGATGCTTTTAAGATTAATAAAAAGCACATATTTAATCATTACAATACAAGTGTTTTATTATGGTTAAACGGAGGAAAGATGAATAATTGTTTTATTTATCGTAACAAACGTTAGATAACCATTTTTTAACGACTGTTATCAATAAATAAATGACAGTTTATAAAGCTATAAGAAGAAGAAAAAGAGAAAAAAAAGAAGGAAGAATACAAAAAACAATACCGCATCAATCATGCCGTGCATGGCCGCAAGATGACAGGGAGTCGTGCCGACAAAGTCGACGGCGTCCACGTGCGCGCCCGCGCCCAGCAGCTGCTGCGCCAGCTCGGGGCGCGACTGCTCCATCGCGTAGTGCAACGCGGTGCGTCCTAGACTCGGCGGCTTTAGCCACAACGTTAAATGTGCTCAGATGGGACTAGCAATGTCCTCCTATGTGTGGAGAGAGGAATAGCAATGTACCCTTCGAGTCCTCCAAGTCGACATCGACGAGTCGGCTATCGATGATGCTACGCGCGAGGACGGCATTGCCCATCCGGACGGCGGCGTGGAGGGGCCACGCCCTGAGGAAGGAATAAATATTACAAATTTTTTTTTTATTTATTAAAAATTCATTGAACAATAATATATTTAAATAAATTTACCTTATAAAAGTTTAACTAATAACAGCAAAATGAAAAAGAGAAAGGAATAAAGTAATTTTATGATTTTATAAGCAGGAAAAAGAAAATGAAATTGATCTACAAACCCATCGCCGTCCTCGCCGCTTTCTGCATTCTTTCGCTGAATGCTAAGCAGATCTAAATAAGAAGAGCTATTTAAATTCAATCAATATATAATGATAATTTAAGATCTAGGTTATGATTATAAAAGAAGTTGGTACCTAAAAAAAAAATTAATAGTCGAACCAGATATACTAGAGGAAAAGCGGCGTAGAATCTTTCTGCCCGCCATTGACATCTTCAACGCAGTCGAGCGTTGAAGAGACGACCTCCAACCGGCGAGGGGCACTAAGAGACTGCCGAAATTGGTAACGACGTTATCTAATCAATTGTCATTTGCGCATATAACAGATTGATTCAGAGTGAGATATGGAGACAACCGGCTGCCGGGAAAAAAAACACAGGAAAAATGACGCGAAATATGCGGAATGTACATATAAAAAAGCGAATATATTTTGATTCTTGTTTTGCCATTCGCTATGCTTGGCAGTCTTGCCTTGATGTTCCAAGAGGTTTTCCAAGTGGTTCACTTAAGTTTAGCACTCTCAGAGTGGGAGAGAGAACGGGGGTATAGAGGGAGAGAGAAAATAGAGAGAGAGTAGGGAGAGAGTAGAGAGAGAGTAGAGAGAGAGAATAGAGAGACAGAAGGTAGAGAGAGAAAACGTAGGGAAAGAAAAGATTGTAAGAGAAAAAAGGAGTCTGAGAACGTAGCTTTCAAAAGTATAAATTTCAGAGATGTGAGAGGAGCAGAGAACGAGAGGGAGACTGAACTACTAGACAAGAAGAACACGGTAAATGACAGAGAAAACGACATGTAGTGCCCACACAATTAGCTAATATGACCAAGTGTTTCGAAGGGCTGCAAAAGACAGTCTCGAAGAGGACTAGGTAAGATGGCGACTGAGAGTTTTAATATATGGCCAGCTCCATACTTCAGCACCGATATCGATCTTGACAGGACTAATGCAAAGAAAAAGAGGCGCAACACTGGCATCAACCATTTCATGCCATCGAGGTGTAGCCGATGGGCGTATTGGCATTACCCTACGGAGAGAAAGAGAGAGAGAGAGAGAGAGAGAGAGAGAGAAAGAGAGAGAGAGATAGAGAGAGAGAGAGTGAGAGTGATGGAGAGAGAAAGCGATCATCGCCAAGCCGATCTGGATTACTATTGCCGGAAGGCGAAATCACACTCCTTAGCAGGAGACGTTACAACGACGAGATATCAAGTAAGAGAGGGAGAAAGAGAGAATCGGGACAGATAGTGTGTGTGAGAGAGAAAGTGAGAAATTAAAAAAAGCTAGACGCCTTAACATTACCAACGGGCGTGTGCGCGCTCTATAATTTGTTCGTCTTCGTTGTGGTTGCCGGAAGATGCCTCTTTAAGCCACTCGCTCGTGGCAGATTTTTACTAATTCAATTAGTTCAATTAGAGTGCTGTTTGGAATGGCGAGCGGTGGGCTCGGCATTTTATACTGCGCAATGCAAAATGGCGACGGTTTGTCTCGCACAGCCGCGAACAAATCAGTCAGTCAGGCTAACGGGGTTACCTCGGGTAAATTTCTCTCTCTTTCTCTCTCTCTCTCTCTCTCTCGCTATCTCTATATTTCTCTCTCTCCTGATTTCCTTTTCCATTCCACTACCATTCCACTCAGTCAAGGATTTTTTTCCTAATTTCGAAAACGTCACTTTTATTGTAGTTTCACTAACTCATACTCCCTTCTCTCTCTCTCTCTCTCTCTCTCTCTCTCTCTCTCTATCTCTCTCTGTCTCTCTCTCTGTCTCTCGCTCGTTCCCATCGTTTTGCTGGCCGCTCTAGCATCTTTCATCCAGATCTGATCGCGGTTACGGAAAGAGGAGAGAGAGAGAGAGAGAGAGAGAGAGAGAGAGCGAGAGAGAGAGAGAGAGAGAAATGGAGAGAGAGAGAAAGAATTAAAAAAAAATTCGAATGTGAAGTCATTGCTCTGCCCGTATCACATACACTCACTCAACTCAATCCACATGGATGTACGGATGATGCGGCAAAAGATGAGTGAACGAGGGAAAGTATGGAAAAAGGGCGTGGAGAGAGAGAGAGAGTGAAATAGAGAGGGATCAGAGAAGAGGAAGAGAGACAGAGACAGAGAGAGAGAGAGAAGACAGAGAGAGAAGAGAGAGTGAGAGAGAGGGAGAAGAGAGAGAGTGGAGAGAGACAGATAAGGAAAGAGTGAGGGATCAGAGAAGAGGAACAGAGAAAGAGGAGAGATAGAGCGAGAGAGAGGGAGAGAGAGACAATGAAAGGGAAAGTATCCGTGACTATGTTTATGTGCATACATACTTGTGTGCATTTGGGCGCATGTCCTTCCGGGTGTCTTTGTAAGCAATCATAACAAGAGAAGGAGATACTTTCTCTCTCTCTGTGTCTCTTCTCTTTCTTTCTCTTCTCTCTCTCTATCTCTCTTCTCTCTGTCTCTCTCTCTTCTATATTCTCTCCCTCTCTCTTCTCTCTCGTTCTCCTCTCTCTTCTCTCTCTCTTCTCCCTGTCTTCTTCTCTCTTTATCACTTTCCTTCTCACTCTCCCTCTTTCCCCTCTCCCTCTCCCTCTCCCTCTCCCTCTCACTCTCTCTCTCTCTCTCTCTCTCTTTCTCTCTCTCTCTCGCCCTACGCAATGTTAGCCGGGATGCGCTACGGCGGCCTCCCTGCTTTTGTCTAAGATATACACATACCACACCCGGCGCTGCCTCGCTGCGTACATACGCCTTTGCGTGGCCCGGGCCGGCCAGTCTTCATATGTGCGGAAAAGAGAGAGGGAGAGAGAGGGAGAGAGAGATAGAGAGCGAGAGAGAGAGAGAAAGAGAGAGAGAGTGAGAGAGGCTGAGAAAATATAAAGAGAGGCATAAGGCGGAAGAGGCTGAGGGCAGGTCTTTCTCTCTCTCTCTCTCTTTGTTGATGAACGGTGCGTGTGAACACGATTAGAATAGCCTTGTGCTGTTCGGGAGAGAAAGGAAGAGAAAGAGAGAGACAGAGAAAGAAAGGGAGGTAGAGAGAGGTAGAGAGATAAAGGGAGAGAGAGCCAAAGAGAGAAAAGAGAGAGGGAGATCGAGAGAATGAGAGAGAGAGAGAGCTGAACGGAACCAGAATAACAAAGCAAGAGAAATCGAGAAAATGTGTCCAAATTGGGTAGCACCCACCCTTGAATGTGGCGCCGCAGAAATTTTGACCTCAAACAATGGGAATAACTGAGAGAAACTGAGAGAGAATGAGAGTGACCGACTTCAATTAACATAAATTAACATAACATAACATATGTATGTACATACATTTGTATGGTAGCAATCGAGAGAACATCCAGAATTATTTACTGTATTCACTAGAGAGTGATTTTCGTAATGGCAAATATAGATATCATATCCAATATTTATCATTCAGCTTTCATGGAATGATACATATGAATGTATGTATGTATGTATATATGTCTACAGTATCTTCTTAAAGATACAGTAATAAAGTCTTTATTTGTAAACAAAAAGAAAGGGCATATGAAAAACGAAACAAAATGACTAACGATCACAGCTGTACACTTGAAAAAATTTTTTTTTTCGTTCAAAAGGCCGCGAGCGGAGACACTGGAAGCGAAATGTCATTTTCGTAGCCGGAAATCAGTGGATGAGCGGGCGGTGATGGTGATGGTGGAATAATATCTTTTGAGCAGAATGGGAAGATGATGAGATAGAGAGAGATAGAGCGAGAGAGAGAGAAAGAGAGAGATAGAGCGAGAGAGAGAGAAAGAGAGATAGAGAGAGAGAGAGAGAGAAATGGAAATAGAAAGAGTGGGTCTTGGAGAGAGCGAGCTGGCTAGGGTTAACGATCACGAAATCATTATATATTTTGAAGAGCGCGCGAGCCTAAGTGATGCGGAGACATAAGGGATAAAGAGAAGGAGGTAGAGAAGAGAGAGAGAGAGAAGTGAGAGAAGCGAGACGGAGACGCCAAACAAGATGACCAAGGATCGGACCACTGCGAAATGTGATTAGAAGTGGATGCGAACAGGGGGAGGATTATCAATTCTAATGGGACACTATCACCCAGTGAGTTATGGGTGTCGCATTGCTCTGATATAATGTGATGTGCTTCCTTCCTCCCACCACGTAGGTAGGGCCCTCGGGCTTACCATTCCCACCCCCTTCCCCCCTTAACATCTCCTTCCAAACTGGAACACCGGGTCAATGGAGTGCGTTTCAGCCGGGTCGCGGATTTAATGGCCTTTTATACGACTTGATGACTCGCGAATTGCCTGTAGCGCATGCCAACAGAAAGGTAGTGAAAAGGAGAACACACACTCTGTCACTCTCTTTCTATTTCTATCTCTCGCTTTCCCTATCCTTTCTCTCTATTTCCGTATCTCTTTCTCTTTCTCTTCTCCTTTCTTTGTCTTCTCTCTCTCTCTCTCTTTACTGTTCGATGTATGATACTTTCTCTTTTTTTATTAAGGCAGATCGGAACTCGATAAAAGACATAAAGGACTCTCAGACGAGAGGTACGACCTTGCAAGAAAATTCGGACAAAAAATGGCCGAAATGGTAAAGAGGGCGCGAAAAAAAGCTTAAAAAGCAAGGTGATAGAATCAATCGAAGGCATAAACATGAATGTACCTGCATACTAGTTGATTGATTCTGTAGGTCAAGATGAGAAAAGGAATTTCTGCCTTATTGTTGAAATAGTACTCTAAATAATAAATATTCTCAGTACGATTAGTAGTGCCAAATTTTGTTTCAAGTAGACGTAAACAAGCACAAAAATGTACTTGAAAGGTATCGGAGCATGTTTAGGTGTGCAAACGTTTTTGTTATATTTGCAGCATTGAACGACTCAGTGATTGGCTTTCAAACGCAGACTATCCGATTAGTAGAGAGGGAGTTAGAGAGAAAGAGAGCGAGAAAGAACGAGAGAAAGATAGTGAAAGAGTGAGAGAGACAGAGAACGCGAGAGAGAGAGAAAGAGAGAGAGAGAGAAGTAGAGAGAGAGAGAGATAGATCAAGCATCTGAGATGGCAAGAGAACAAGTTGCCGAGAGAACGTGAGTGAAGCAGATGAAAAGAAGAGTGGTGATAAGAAATGGCAATCGTCCAAATGGAAATGAACAATAATATTTATTGTTTGAAGAAGTCTGATTTCTTTATATTTTTTGCTAACTTTTTTTTCGTAAACAACTTTAAGAACAAAGTGATTGATCGCATTAGCACCGAAATTCCTTTGCTTTCTTCCTCTTTTTACCCATGCTGCCGGTAGCATTCCTCGTACAGTTTAGGGTGCGGTGGATAATGCCATAGGAATGTCGCATTTAAGGGCATGTCGGCAACATTCGTACATTCGTTGTTGGCATGATTAGTGTAGGGCCTTCGGCTCAATTACTACTATCCGGCGATTATGGCAGGCTCACATCTTTGCCTATTCACTCTCTCTCTCTCTCTCTCTCTCT
>CALZFC010000128.1:297500-320000 GCA_945643635.1 Allodiplogaster sudhausi
AAAAAGAGAGAATGGTATAGAGAGAGACAGAGAATGAGAGAGAGAGAGAGAGAGAGAGAGAGAGCGGTAAATGGTGCGCGGCGCAAATAAACAAGTGCCTCTCCCCTCCTGTCATCATCGTTCGCTCGGGGCAAAAGGGGAGGTAGGAGGGGGGGGGGGGAGGAGCTACCAGTTTGGATGACCGAGAGAAGTGATTGCTCTGTGTGTGTGTGTGTGTGTCAACGGCGGCGGTGAGCCCTCTCGAAGCCCGAGGGCAGGGGGCTCCGCATGAGGAAGATAGAGGTATGAAGAAGAGGTGGTGTTGGCAAGGAGTATCACCCAACCTTGATCGAAAAAGAAAAGTGGGGGTGCTACTAATAGCACCCCAGTTCTAGGTAAAAAAAAAGTGTGGGGGTTGTCCTAGTGCACCCCCCCCCCCTCCCCCTCTTGAAGACACGAGCACCAAAAACACCCAAATCTTCCCCTCCGCAAAAACATCGGGATCTTTCACGCTCTCGCACATGATGAGCGAACAGAGTACAGAACAGAAGGCATCTCCTCGAATTGTAGTCGCGCTCTTTCTGTCTTTTCGTCTTTCGCTTGATCATTCGTTGTCCTCTACCCTGGCTGCTCATATCTCACCATCAGCGAGCTACCCAGCTCTCTGCATCTCTCTCTCTCTCTCTCTCTCTCTCGTTCTCTCTTTTTCTCTCTATCACTAACTCTTTTTCACGCTCCTTCTCTCTCTCCTCACGTCTCCCTCTCTCACTCCTCTCTCTCTCAGGGCCAACTCGTATGGCTCTCGCCGAGTGTGCACCTCCATCCACCTTGGCGGCACCTCTTCGGTGGCTACACACGGGCGAGACTGTCAGAGAATCCTGTCTCACTCTCTCTGCTCTCTCTATTTTTCTAGTTTTCTAGTTCTCTTTCTCGCCCTCGCTCTATCTCTCTCTCTCACTTTCTCTCTCTCTCTCTCTCGTACTCTCTACCTCTCTCGCTTTCCCTTGTTAGTGAGCACATCCTTAGGCTAGCGCATCATACTTCACGGGTGACTCTTCAGGGGATTTCAGGGAGAGAGAGAGACAGAGAGAGAGAGAGAGAGAAATAGAAAGAATGAGAGAGGAAGAGGAGGAGAGAGCAGAAAAACGTAAACATATGTATGCGAGGTGGAAGAGGGTTATGAAATAAGAGTGCAGAAAAGAAAAGAAGAGAAGGTGAGAAGTGGCAACATGAATGATGGTTATAAAGAGAGAATAAGAATAAGAGTTGCATATGACAGAGGATGTGAGGAGGAACTGAAGGAGGCCAGGGAAGGGCTGCCTTGAAAGCAGAGGAAGAGAGAGAGAGAGAGAGAGAGAGAGAGAGAGAGAAAGAGAAAGACTGACGGGGTGAAGAGCGAGACAGGTAAATGGGCCGGAGCAAGAAAGAGAGAGAGAGAGAAAGAGAGAGAGAGAGAGAGAAAAGAGAGATGCAGAGATGGGGAGAGCAACAGTTTCGCCTTGGGGCAACAAAGCAAAACGTAGCCCGCTCTCGATCTCTTCGCATCCTTTTCAGGGGCCGTTCCGAGACTGTTGAAGAGAGTTGGGGGATGCCCCGAAGAGAATAAATTGAATGTGAAGTAACTTCTACATATACAAGTAGTTTGTATATAAATATAAATTTATAGGTATATATATATATATATATATATATATATATATATTTTCAATATAGTTTATTTAATTTTACCACAAGTAGTATTCATCAGGAGAGAGAGAGAGAGAGAGAGAGAAAGAGAGACAAAGAGAGGGATTGGTGATGGTTTCTCTCTCTCTCTCTCTCTCTCTCTCTCTCTTCCTTCACCTTCTCTCTGTCTCTCAGCCCCTCACTCTCTAGCGCAGGAAGAAGCCCTAAGGCGGCCAGACTACGTCGCGAAGATCATCCACGAGTGATGCTGTAGAGCGGAATCTTTTGGGGAAGAGAGAGAGAGAGAGAGAGAGAGAGAGAGAGAGAGTTAGAGAATGAACAAGAGATGATGAGAGGGATCATTCCTCCAATGGAGATACCATGTCTCCACCATCATTGAAAGCCACATAAATCATTTCAGAGTTGATATTATTCACCGTTCAAGTTCCTCTCTAACTGTTTTCTTCATCTCTAAATCTTCTCACAATCAGATCGCAACCCCTCATCCCATCACAATTGGTCAAGTTCTGACAAGAATACAGCCACCAAGTTACAAATTCCAAACAACTCGAAACACTTACGAACATTTATAAATGAATTTATATATTTATTTGTTTCTTGCAAATGTTTAAAAAGAAACATAAAAAAATGGAATCCTTCGATGGGTCGCAGTCTTC
Organism: Allodiplogaster sudhausi; assembly: GCA_945643635.1. NCBI lineage: Eukaryota > Metazoa > Nematoda > Chromadorea > Rhabditida > Diplogasteridae > Allodiplogaster > Allodiplogaster sudhausi. Next base: position 299,822 of record CALZFC010000128.1, read on the forward strand.
TTTCCTCCCCTTCTCCTCTTCCATCTCCACCAATTCCTAGAACGGCACTCGCGGCGCGTTCCTCAGCTGCTACCTTAAGAGTAATGTTTGATAAATCAATAACTTAGTTATTATAGCTTAAATCCCAACATAGTAATACACACACTTCTATTAGCTACCCGTAATATAACCCATCACTCAATTGCTATTTGGGGGGGGGGGGGTCACGGTATAAATGGTTAGAAAAATGTTCCTATGAAATTTTGGCAAAAGAAAAGAACCCGTCACAGCACGCAATGAAGATCTTTGGTTCAATTTAGTTAACAATTAAATAGGAACACTAATAGCACCATGTTTTAAAGGAATTCTCCTTTTAGACTGTTAAAAATAGGGAGGGAACTTCACTCACGTCAACACTACAAGGAAACCACGGATGTCATCGATACGGGGGGTTTAGCCCACCCTGATATAGCAGCACTCATTTCTGCGGATTTCCTGGAGCAATTCACTCGAAAAGACTAGATTAAAGGAGGTCTCCGGCGAATAAATAATGTTTCGTTTTTTCGCTTTATTTGGTAAAGCTGAGCTAGAAACATCGATTGCAAGTGGTCCGAAGCCACAAAAAATCCTAAATTCTGAGAAAATTAACATTTTAGTAGGAGGATTACGGTGCAATCCTCTACCACTCACGTACTTTGAACTCTGACTCAAGAGTGAACGTGCATCTTATCCATGCGAATGAAAGGAGAGAAGAGGTGCGAAAAGGCGAACATCGCACTCCCATTTTGCCGATGTACTCTGTCACGTGAATTGCAAGATTGCGAGAGTTTATTTTCATACTCTTGCTAATTTTTATGGTTGTAAATATGTATAACCTTCAAATACAGATAATGGATGACTTAGTCCATCCTTGCGTTTTCGACCCCACCCCTGAGCAGCTTGAGAGGACGGAAGAGCGTCGACGGCAACTGGAAATTCAGCGTGCATCGAAGGTGTTCAACTCAGAAACAGCCGCCGACATTTTGCAATGTTCCTGTGGCCGTTGTGGAGTTGTCAGCGAGTACTCGTCCTCTTATTGCTGCCAGTCCGTGATGCGCCATCCAGAGAAGCTTCTATGTCGAGGAAGGGAAGTACTTGCCTTCCAACGTGGACTCGTGGAAAAGCAGCCCGTCGACTGCGTCGTCGACTCAGATGCCTTTCAGAGGCAGTTCTTAGACGACAATGGAGCTCGGCTTGCTTCTCGGTTGTACGACATGTATGAAGGAAGCACCAGCAGACCCATCCCTACTACTCCAAGTAACAAGTAAGAGAGAAAGAAAGAGTGAGAGAGAGACAGAGAGAGGGAGAGAGAGACAGAGACAGAGACAGAGGGACAAAGAGACAGAGAGACAGAGAGAGACAGAGAGAGAGAGAGAAAGAGAGAGAGAGAGAGATACCGGAAGAAGGATAAAGATGAGAACGAATGATCCGTGCCCATAATGGAATGTACAAATGCTGTTATAAAGATAGAGATCATAAATGGAATGCAAATTTCAGTTCAAAGAGATATGCGTTATATCGCTGTCTTGCGGCGGAAATTTGGGGAAGAGCTGGTCGTAGTAATCGAATCGAGCTTCCAGCCTGCGTAGTCATGGCCATCCGACAGAAGTGGCCAGAGCAAGATGGCCAGTACACTGGCTTTTTTGATGTTGAATGATTCACGTGATAAATGCTATGAATCTTTGTCTCTGTAACCGAAATAAGACACATACTTCAAAGAAAATGGAGGGAAAAACTACTGTCTCAGGAATTTCTTGGCGCCAACTAACAAAGCATGACAATGAGGGAATGAACGAATTTGGGAGTGCACGAATGATGATCTTGCTTGCCGTCTAACTAGTCGTCACCATGGTTCTCTCCGTAACCTGTGTGATATGTGCACGAACCAGACCTGTCGGCCAGATGACGATGTTCAGATCCTACCCCACTATGCAAATCATTGCAAAAATTTTGCCCGAACTGAGATTCGAACCCGAGAACTGCAAACCGTAACGCAACCGCGTTATCCACTAGACTACGCAGCCGCTTGAAAAATCTCCTGTTGGAACTGCAGACAAAAATTTATTTCTGGGTTCTGAGGCCAAACGGGCAAAAATTTTTCACTTTTCCATATATTTTAGAACTTCAGCTTTCAGGGAAACCACATTTCGTTGCAATCCGCCACCCTATGGATAGACCATTCCCTTGTAAGAGATCTGCGTGGATATCCGCCATCTGTGGAACTGACCCCTCTCAAGAATCTACTCTGCGTCGAAACATCTCCCTCTTCATCGACCCCTACCTTTGCTGAGACCACTTCGACTACAACTCGTTTCATGTTCAACGGAACAAGACTGAACGTTTGTCTACCGCACTTCCAAGGGCTTCCACTGTGACAACAATACAGGTTATACATTCATTTATTCACTTATAGCATAGTCAAATAAAACCAGAGAGAGAGGGAAGAGAGAAACAGAGAGAGAGAGAGAGAGAGAGAGAGAGAGAGAGAGAGAGAGAAACAGAGAGAGAGAGAGAGACAGAGACAGAGACAGAGACAGAGAGATAGAGTGAGAGGGAAAAAGAGAGAAAGAGAGAGAATTCAAATATGAAAGCCCAACCAAAACCTAAACTAATCCAAGGTCCTGGGAGACCCGTTAGAGGACGGGCGGGAAGCGACAGCCTCGTGCTTCCTTGGAGATCTCCAGCATTCCGGCTATTCCAGCCATCATTCAGGCCCTACTTCATCGCACTACCTCCTCCACGTCGCGCATCGCTCGATTCTGAAATGCCACAGTTGTGTGATGAACAAACTCTTCCAGGAAGACACGTTGGCACAAAAACAGCCATCTTTTCACGTGCCTCCCCTTGCCAACCGCCCGATTTGACACCATTATACAAAGAAGAATCAAGTGAGGAAGTTAGTCAACATATTGCAATTTACAATTTTGCTAAACTAACTGATACAATGTTCGTAGGAGGAGCAGGAGAGCGAGTCAGTCTTCGAAGAGGAGGAAGAAGTTCGCCCTTCAACCTGCAATATACAGACATCAGCTAAGTACGGCCTAGTCCAGCTGGATAATCTGGCAATGCTCTTCAAAGACTGCTTGCAATGCTCCAAAGAAGGAGTTTGTGACGTTAGTTTGAATAGAATGTCTCCAATAATCATTGTTATACAATTTCTACAGGTCACAATAAGGACTGAAGGTCCGGTGGTTCATGCGCATTCCGTCTGTACGATCAACCCGGACCACAAAAGGGCATGGAGTAGCAGTCCCAAGGTACCTACAGCGGCCGAGTCAAGCAAGGAAAAGCTACATGCTGTATCCATAGATTTGGTGGGAGCAGTCACAACGACTACGCATGGATACGGAGTATGTCTCAATTCGAATTATTAATTTTTTGCATTTCATCTTTACTACTCAGGCCGTAGCATCCACATTGGAAACACTCGGAATGGCTTTCATGTCCGAGAGCTCATATTACGAGATACGAGAAAACTACATTTCCCCGGCTGTCGATAAGGTCTACATGCGTCAGCACGACTATTGGATAAAGCGACTACTCAATGATATCACAAATGTTTGATGACTCTATACTTTAGAACCAGTATAATAAATCTGTATTTCACTGGGAACCTATTCATCTCGCCGCCAATGTAGCTTATGACTCGCGCGGATATTGTGCAATGTGTTGTCGATACGAAATTATGCTCCTTCCACACAACGTTATCATTGCATTTAGCGTTACCGAGAAGAAGGAAACTAGTTAGTCACCCCGATGATGCGATTGGTAAGCATTACGAACCAACTTCAGATGGCTCGTCGCCAGCTACGGAGCCACTGGGAATGACGAAAGCGCTGGACTCCTTGCTGGCAGAGATCGGTGGCGCTCAGGCCGTCACTTCCATTACCACCGATAGGAGTCGCTCGGTGGCTGCAGCCCTTCGTCCCTATAACATAAGACACATGAACGACGCATGGCATCTCGTGAGGAACCATACGAAATTGATATTAGAAGTAGATTTTAATTTGAAAAAAAAAATTAATTTTAACTACTTTGTTCAGAAGGCGAAGAGAAAGAGGAGCAGTACTCTAAAAGACTGGACTCGCAGCATTATCAACCACATTTGGTACGCAATCACTTCAGCTAAGGGAGACGGTACGTTAGCCATGCAGAAGTACCTTGCTACACTGAACCATCTGGACGGCATCCACTCATGGCCAAAGGTGACAATAATTAAAAAATGCAAATTTATTTTGTTATCATTTAGAGCGCCCGTTTTCCATCTCTAACTGGATGTGAGCACGGGAATATCCGGAATGCGCCAACTAACAGCCGGCTTCCTACGGCTGTGAGGGAGTGGCTAGGAGAATACTTCGAAAGTCAAGTAGATGATGTTGCCAAAACATCACCATTTCTTGCGACCTCTCAGGTAAACTGAGAAGCACAACGCCATCATGACTATTACTACATTTCAGGTGGAATCCTTTCACTCCTACTCAGCTCGCTACGTGCCAAAGGATCACTATTATACCGTGAAAGGCACCGAAATGAGAATGAAAGTTGCGATCATGGGATGGAATGCGAGGAAGCGTGAGAAATTCGAAGGGCGGATAAAGCAAAGAGGCACTCAGAGGGTGTACAACAAGACCCGCCGCGAATACCGAGACAGAGCTATCTATAGCCGGGCAACCAACAATTTCAGGCATAAAAGTAAAGCTACTTTCTGTTTCAAAGGTTTAATAACTTCAGGAAAGAAGTTATTCATGAAGCGCACCTCATCCGACGTTCGCTGGCAAGCGCACCACAGAGGAAGCGCCAGAGCAACAACGACGAAGAGGAGAACAGAAGTGATGCCGAGCTGGAACCTGAGGACGACGTCGCAGCCCTCCTGGAAGAAGTCGAAGATGAGTTAGACGATGAAGAATACTTTAGCGATGAGTTTTAGTTCATACGCATTTCGTGGTATACTTATTCTTAGAACATTGAAGATAGAACGAATAATAGTATTTGAATATGAATAGTGACTGCTGAATATGAATAGAATTTTTATATTTAGAACGAATCAGAGCACTCGCATATTTATTGAGCCTATTGACTATATAAAACTATTGAGTACATGGAGTATAAAGAGTTAAAGTTTCTTTTTTTATGAGCACATTGAAATAACAACCAACAAACTATCCTTAGGCGGCAAAAAATCATGCCAACCTAACATTTGCGCTGGATTGTAGAACTCGCTGAAGCCGTGGCCAGAGTAGTTATAGAAGCTTCCGTAGTTGTAGCTGAAAAAATGTCATCACAAGCAACAATCTGCATTTATTACGCCTCATAATATCTATTTTACTAGCAGCAGTATGTTTTTGAAAACAAGAAATAGAAAAGTATGCGATTTGTTTGAAAGGAAATGTTTTAATACTGATCTAAACTAAACAGCCACTGAAAGGGTTGGAAGGCGAGAGACTTCTTCGGGGTAAACTGATAGCATATGACAACCTGAATAATCAAAATAACTTCATTATAATTACATTACAAAGACAAACTTACAAAACATCAAACGCAAAAGTATAGAATCATTCATGCCGCAAGGAAAATCACAGCCTTCCGAAAATTGCCGGGTAGAAACGTTGGCATACTGTGCTAAAGGATAGTTCCGCACGAGACACTTCGCGGGTCAAATGCCTATTTTGAAATGTTTTAGCAAACATTCGTCAGAGACATCCTTTAAATGGTAAAAAAAAGTTATGATAGAGAAGTACAAAATTATGGGCCCGATTTACAATATGATAAAACAAGACTCTTAGTTTTAGACTATTAGTCTACCGGCCACAGGTCAAGCTGTGCATCATCGCTTAAAGGAGCATGAAACCAATTCTTTTTATCACTTAAAGGAGGTCCGAGGCGAATAAATAATGTATTGTTTTTTTCGCCTTATTTGGTCGGGTTGTGCTAGAAAGTTCGATTACAAGTGTCCCGAAGTCACAAAAACCTTCATGCCCTGAGGAAATTAACACTGTTTTCTACTTTGAATTCCCAAATATTTTATTTTCCCGCCATTTTCAAAAAATTTTGATAGAACAACACTGTGGCCGCTGGGGCCAACCGAGTCATGCCCATGAATTGCATACATATGGTGCGCGCAACCAACATTGGCCGGGTTTTTCTTAACACGTAGGCTCACCTGGCAGTGGGGCAAACCACAAGTTTCTGGGATGGGGCAGTACCACCATTTCTGTTGATTCTTTGCTCCGGGCTTTTTATAATTCCGTCCAAATCCGTCAGGGACTTCGTGGCAGGAGTTTTTCCCTTAAGGCCTCCTTTAAGGTAAGCTATTACACTAGTTGGTCTATGCCCTTCATGCGAACACTTCTGCAAAGTAAGAAGATTTAGAAGTACAGCATTCGCGAGAAATTTACATATAAAAAATGTGCCTGCATCAGGGAAATTTTTGGTGCTGTACGGTATATTTCTGTTCTTTGTATGTTAAGCAGAACGTTAACTTCAGGTTATTCACCACTACATGCGGGGAAATATTTTTTTAACATTTTCTCTTGAATTGTCGAAATAAATGAAAACAGCCCTTTTCCAGCCTTTTTTCCTTGTTCGTTTATAATTCTGTGAAGATTCCCGAGGAAATATCGAAATACCGAAGAAAAAATTTCACGTTCAAAATTTTCGAACAGTTTTTACTAGTCCGTGGGCACTGTTTTCAGTACAAATAATATAATAAAAGCGAAGTGAATTACAGTATCTCCGCAGTTTATTGCAGGGTTTTCCGAGTAAGAGTTTTGGGTGTTCATGCTCCTTTAAAGCAGACTGCGCCACTACAGTATGCATACCATAACCTTACACTGCTTCCAACTATTCTTCCCATGATAACTTAGATTTTTCCAATGAAACAAAACTCTGGATCATCAAGAATACATTAAAAGAAGTAGCCTGTTTCATACAATATGCGTTACCGTAAATAAAAAAGAAAAATACTCACAAATGCGGAGGTCGCAGCCAGCTCGGCCGCCTCTGGGACCGACCGTCATCGAAGCCGCCAACAAAGACGCCGAGTACCTGGGGCAATTCCATCCACTCCTGATTTCGATTTTCCCTCTTTTATATATCAATAAGTTTTGATACAATGAAACAACAAAAACCGTTGGTCAGCTAAAGTATATTTGGAAAAAAGTTTTACCCTTAAAGGAACTATCCATTGAATTTAGAACCTGCTTGTGGAGAATTAACGTTTGAATTCGCGCATGATATTGCAAAAAGTTTTGGCGTAGGCTAGCACGGTATCCATCACTACAAACTAGACTTTGTGAGTCTTTTTCTCTCTGCCTCTCTTCTCCTCCCTCGAATCTCAAGCTTGGCTTGCCGCTTTGCACCTAGTTTTCACCTTCTTTCTGGTTGAATGAGGGTGTGCATATGGAGAAAATAGGCAAGGGATGATGACGTCACTCCCTAAATTCTACAGTACGGCGTGGGGAAATGAGGTTTTTCTCCTCAGGGCCACTTCAGAACGCATTCTCACTTTTCCTAATGATGTTTCTAGCTGGACCGGATAGTATTAACAAAAAATTCTGCAACATTGTAATCTCCATGGACAGCTCCTTTAAAAATGAAATAAAGTTCATTCCTTTCACACATCTAAGCTATCTAATTCAGGGTAAAAAAGGCACTCTCGAGGACCCAGAGAATTAAGGTGGGGAAGGAGGTATTGGACCCGGAAACCAGGGTGGGATCAGGGAAAAAAGGGGGTCCGAAGGGTCCGAAAAAGTGCGTGGGTAAGACCTCCGGGGGGCTCAAAAACTGCGTAGGTAAGCCAAAAAAGTTATTTTTTTTCAGCAATTTGGGCGACAACTGCGCTTATATGAGCCAGGAATTTGAATAAAGTTTTTTTATAGTGTGTTGACACAATGAACTGCCAGTGACACGATTGAAATGGTTGATAAAACCACGAAATACTAAAGACGGACTTTTGTTACGAAATTTATTTCGAAAATGGCTTTTGTTAGTTTTAGTTAAGGAAATCACATTATTCATTAGTTTATTGTTAGTACTTTATAATAACTTGTTTATTATCTGCAGTTATGGAAGTCAATATGGAGACCGTGTTCCTGGAGTACTTCACGACTCCCGCACCTTTCAAGGCCTGCCCGGAGTGTCCGCCGTCGACTGTCGTTGAAGTAACAGACTTTAACGACGGTTTGGTTTCGGGCGCGAGCATCTCCGCCGCGCTCAACGTCCTCTTCGCTCTCTTCTTCATGTTATACTAATGCTTCCCTTCTCTTACTTCTGTTTTATTTTTCTTGTTTTGTGTTCCCTCCGTTTGTACTTAAGAGAGCCTCTCTGTAAGACTCAAGGAGGCTTACATAGGCGCCTGCCCCGGGGAATTTTTGTTTTCTTTTACTTTGAAAACTTTATAAGGGACACATCTAGTGTTCATAAAGAAATAAATTTTTTCAAAAAGTTTGAAAAAAAATTTTTTTTCTCTTAGTTATAAGTAAAAGTGTTAAAAAAATTTGGAAGGCCATATCAAACGTTATACTTAATATTTCTCGAACATATTTTCAATGTTCGATTCCTTAGTTAATAATACACAAAAAAGTCCCAGATGACTGTTTTCGAAAAATTAATATTTTTATGACTTTTGTGCAATTTAATTTTTTGAAAAATGATTTTTAGGTAATAACTTTTTTATTATTATGACTTTCCAAAAACTGAATCTTCCATAAGAAAGAGCAGGAAAAACTACATATAATGTATCTCTACGAGGAAAAATCTCGGATACCCTTTTTGGGTATCTGCATTTGAATATGTGTTTCTAAGCAAATTTCGGTTTTGGCCACAAACCACAATTTCATTCAAACTTCTTCAATTTTAAAAAGAAATAGTCCATTCGATGTGATTTTTTATGCTCTTTAAAATGGTATATACTTTGTTCGCAAAAGAAATTAGTCTAAAGGCCCAAAATTGACTTTTTGTGTTTTAGGCCTATTTCTGGTGTTAAAATACTCATTCTTTGCACGATTAATGGATCTTGCAGGCTGATTTTCCATATAATATTTATACTGCGAGAAAGAGCAGCTCGAATGAGTGAGATACAGCTTTAAGATTAAAATCTGAGGATACACTTTTTGGGAATATGTATTTGAAAACTGACTGTTGAAGGCGATATTCCTGAATATTTTTAGAAAATATTTTAAAATTGTTCTTTTGAAGCATCTAGCTCGGAATTATGTGTAATCCAGAATTCTTTGAAGTTCTTTTACGATATAGTACTCAAAAGTACTTCAAAATTCAGGAAATCACATTTTTACAAGCATTGGTGCTGAAATAAATGTACAAAAACTCCTTCGAAGCCAACTAAAAGGTCATTTGTGAGAGAGATTGCCAAAAACGTCATAACCATTCGAAAGAGCAGAGACTTTTGCATAATATATCCACATATGAAAGATCAAAATATGTACATGTTTCAGAAATCTTGATATTGGGAAAAATATCGACGACAGGTTTCGACTAATTTGAGCAGTTCGCGAAAAACGATACCAATGGAAATTATGTTCTGAAAATTGTACCATATGGTTTTTTGAGACGAGAAACATGAATTCGATGTTAATTTTCTACTTTTGTGTATCATCCATGGTACTTTGATCGAAATATAATTTTTCCGCATATAACATTTCATTCTTCGATCAAAGTACCATGGATGATACACAAAAGTAGAAAATTAACATCGAATTCATGTTTCTCGTCTCAAAAAACCATATGGTACAATTTTCAGAACATAATTTCCATTGATATCGTTTTTCGCGAACTGCTCAAATTAGTCGAAACCTGTCGTCGATATTTTTCCCAATATCAAGATTTCTGAAACATGTACATATTTTGATCTTTCATCTGTGGATATATTATGCAAAAGTCTCTGCTCTTTCGAATGGTTATGACGTTTTTGGCAATCTCTCTCACAAATGACCTTTTAGTTGGCTTCGAAGGAGTTTTTGTACATTTATTTCAGCACCAATTCTTGTAAAAATGTGATTTCCTGAATTTTGAAGTACTTTTGAGTATTATATCGTAAAAGAACTTCAAAGAATTCTGGATTACACATAACTCCGAGCTAGATGCTTCAAAAGAACAATTTTAAAATATTTTATAAAAATATTCAGGAATATCTCCTTCAAAAGTCAGTATTCAAATACATATTCCCAAAAAGTGTACCCTCAGATTTTAATCTTAAAGCTGTATCCGACTCAGTTTTAGCTGCTCTTTCTCGCAGTATAAATATTATATGGAAAATTAGCCTACAAGATCCATTAATCGTGCAAAGAATGAGTATTTTAACACCAGAAATAGGCCTAAAACACAAAAAGTCAATTTTAGGCCTTTAGACTAATTTGTTTTGCGAACAAAGTATATACCATTTTAAAGAGCATAAAAAATCACATCGAATGGACTATTTCTTTTTAAAATTGAAGAAGTTTGAATGAAATTGTGGTTTGTGGCCAAAACCGAAATTTGCTTAGAAACACATATTCAAATGCAGATACCCAAAAAGGGTATCCGAGATTTTTCCTCGTAGAGATACATTATATGTAGTTTTTCCAGCTCTTTCTTATGGAAGATTCAGTTTTTGGAAAGTCATAATAATAAAAAAAGTTATTACCTAAAAATCATATTTCTAAAAATTAAATTGAACAAAAGTCATAAAAATATTAATTTTTCGAAAACAGTCATCTGGGACTTTTTTGTGTATTTTTAAATAAGGAATCGAACAGTGAAAAGGTTTTCGAGAAATATTAAGTATAACGTTAGATATGGCCTTCCAAATTTTTTTAACACTTTTACTTATAACTAAGAGAATAATTTTTTTTCAAACTTTTTGAAAAAATATATTTCTTTATGAACACTAGATGTGTTCCTCATAAAGTTTTCAAAGTAAAAGAAAACAAAAATTCAACGGGGCAGACGCTCCTTGACCCTTACAGAGGGGCTCTCTTAATACCGGACTCATTTTAACTGCAGCATTCTCTTCCGCTACTACAAGATCTCTAGGGGAGAATGCGATGGACGTGGCTCAGGCACTCATTTCTGCCGTTGGCCAGGCTGTGGCCGGTCTGGCCGGCCAGCGCCTCTACCAGGTGGCCCTGCCCATGGAGTTTTCCGGCCCTTTCTCGGCCCCCCTCCTCGCTTCCTTTACGTGGGAAGAGTCCTGGGCTAAGAAGCCAGTGTTGAATGTGCCCATCTACGTTGTTGCCTAGGAGCTGGGCACTTTCTGGGCACTCGTTACGTCCCAGCGTGCCTTAGGGTAAGAGGCGGCGAGAACACAAAGAAAATGAAAATGAAAGTCGTAAAGTAAGGCTGGCATGTATCTATGTACATTTTTTTCTTTTTTCTCCTGATTTCATATATAAATTGGCTATGTAGAGGTTTTCTGACTCGCTGAAAACGAAAATAATACTTTCAAACATGTCAGAGTAATGCGTACCATTCCCCCCCCCCCCGGGAAATACCCACCCAGTACGCAAAGCTAGACATCATTATATATTAAACTATTGATACTGGTAGACAGCTTTTGTTGCCGGATTTAGATTAGACCACTTTTTATCCCAATTTAATAGCTTTTCTCCACTAAAAATTGCACTTTTCGGAAGGAGTTTTTTTTGGACTCGAATTTGACTTAAAGTTTCAGTGGGATAGAATGAATATGTGATTCTGATTTTTTGCAGACCTTTATCAAATGCTATATTTAGCAATAAAATGCTTCCCTACCCACCCCACCGTGTGGGTATTTCCCGGGGGATGTCCATCGGCTATCATAAAAAGTTAATTTTCGACTTCACTGATAGTTTCTTGAATGAGTATGCACTGTTTTCCGCTTCTTGTAACCTAATGAGCGCATCCTGAAAAGAATTTTTTGCTCATTTTTGCCATAATTTTAAATATATACTGGTGCCATCAGCGGTGTAGTTCCTGCATGAGGGCACTTGTACATTTCCTGAAATATCTCATCGTCAGTTCAACATACACTTGTACATAGTCTTTCTTCCATGTTCTGTTTCTTCTTTCTTCCCCTTCCATAGGATGTTATCTCGTTCGTTCCACTTCCATAGAATGTTGTTCTTTCATTCCCTTCCATAGGAAGTTCTTCCCTTCATTCCCTTTCCGTGTCCCTTTACCCTCGCATCTTCTGTTCTGTCCCCTCAACAGCATAGAAAACAAGACAACACAAATCTTTTATTATACTATGAGCAAAGCAGGGGGGAAGGAACCTAACGTGCTATAGAGAGTCCCGTCGTCTTCCTGCTTCGTTTTCGTGCAAAAATTGCGTTGGTAAAAGTTGAAAGTTTTGGGTCCAAAAACTACTGTGGGTACCTCGGATCGGACCCCCTTTTTCCCTGGTCAGAGTCAGGCGATCCGGAGGCTATGGAGGGGGTGGCAGACCCTTTGGCTCGGCCCCAGCCGACCCCTTCTGCCTCATAGACCACCACTGCTTCCCCATTTCCAGAGGGCCACTCCCTCCATGTCGAAGATATTCGATCCCAGACCGCTCGACAATGAGGATCACTTTTCGCTGTAATTCCCAGTTTCCCACTTCCCGTTCCAATGCCCTTATTGCTTTGTCGTTTCCCAACTCTTATTTAATAATACACTCTACAGTTGCTTAGTACTATTTCCCTGAACTTTATTATGCGCTCACCACATTTTCTGTACGAATTACCTACGTAAATTTTGTTGTTTATTGCACCGTTTTAGAACATATATCATAAGCGTCCGTATTGCTTTTGAATAAAGAAACCACGGAATCATATGTTATGATACTAAAACCGGAATGGGTTCCTGCAACGGACTCTATTGGCGTTCGGACGATGTTGAGAGAGATGCTTGTTGAAGGGAGGCCAGGATGCCGGGCCTTCAGGAGATGGCCACAACTCGCGCGGCTCTTCTGCTGGCCGAGAATCGCCTTCCGCTGGGCGCCGGCGTTCGCGTCCACTCCAAGGCCTCGAATGCAGTCTTCGCCGCCCTCCACCGCCTCGATCTGCTGAATCGCGAGACGCGCGACCGCCTCTTCAGCGGCAACTTCATGATTAGCGCCGGGGTAATTATTATCTCTCTTTTTTCAAATACACTTTCTCCTCATTCTGGAATCCAGATCTGATGGCTTTAATTGGAAATTTTAGGTCTAATAAGGATTCATAAGCGTTATTACACATAAAGGTTTGTCAAAACTGTCAAAAGATAACTAGGTCAATCGAGAGTTATGACATCTTTTATCTCTAATCAAGGATTTAAAAAAAAATTATCTTGAAAGTGTATATTGAGGTGGACTTGGCTGGAGGAGAATGCGACGAGGAGACGCTCTGGAGAATCGCGCAACACGGAGTCATCTCGCTGAACCTCAACCGAACGACCACTTCTTCCCACTCAGAGACTCGGCTGCTTCTGCCCACGTTCTTTTTTTAATCTTTTTCATTGTCCTAAAGCTTGACGCCAACAAGCGGTGATACTTCGTTTTAAATATGTGGGAGTTGAGGTGCGGGGGATACTTCATGCACAATTGAGGCAGATTCACGCAGTGTGCTCTGTACAGTGTGTATTCTTCGTTCAGTATTGTCTTTGTGCTGATTAAATAACAGAGCTTGAAAGATGGCAGATTGCAGGGTAGTCGCCGCCCTTCGAATGGACTCTCCCTTCTTGCGAGATCTCCGCCATCTGGACATTGGCGGTTCCAGTCCATCATCTCAGCCATTCAAGCTTCTTCCCATTGTGCGTGTCTCTGATATCTTCCATTCTACCTCACTTTCTTCCTTCAAATCAGTGTCTCAATGACCTCTCACTTCAAAGTGTTCACGGAAGATTCCTAGAGCAAAAAGCGGATTTCTACAGAAGCATTCATTTTAAAATATGACCGAAAATCATTGGATTTCGAGTGTTTGGATGCATGTTTTCGTCAGTGTTCCTTGTTTTCTCTTCGTGAGGATCATGGCAAAAGTGAAACTTATTTAAACATTAAAATTTAAAAACATTGGTACACACATTAAATTGGTAATGAATTTAGACAACAAATCGCGCTTTAGTGTTTGGTTTTTATTTTAAAAATCTTTTTCTGTTCAATTTGGCTTTTTGTTGGCAAAATGATGCTATTCGAAAGATGGATTATATACGGTGTCAACAGATTAGCCAATTAATTGTGTTCAGCTCAATCGCTTTTCCTCCTTGGAAAGCCTCGTGATGAGCGAAGCCGTCTCCCTGTCCAACGACGATCTCTCCGCCATCGCCAGCCACCACAGCAGCCTTCGTTTCCTGGACATCTCCAACTGTCCGGCCATCTCAGACATCGCCGGCTTGCGCCCTCTCAGGTCGGCTGTCTCTCCTTTCTTGCATTACTCTCGACTGATTAGAATAGATACAGCCTATTCGACAGACCCACCCTTATTTTGGGCCTCCCCAAAGTCCAACCACACCACGTTTTTGAGCAAAAAATTAGACAAAAACAGCTTCTTCCTCTACTGATCTTTAGTCTTCATTAGACAGCTCGAAGTCATTCGCATGCACGGACTCAGCCAAAACATGGAAGCAGCCGAGATCGGAGCAACATTCCGAGCCTGGACAGAGTTGAAGGAGCTGGACATCTCCTGCTGTGTCGGGTCAGTCACTTTCCCCTATATTTCAGTTCATATTTCTTCTCCTTTATATCTTAATGAAGCAAAAATGTTTGTGCTCTCTCGTAACTCGAGAGCGCAATTCAAGAAATGTTGAATGAACTATATGACCGAGGATTTATTAGTTATTTCTTTTACTCGGCATTTGTTTTCATTTTTGGTTAAGAATATAGTGTGTGTCACCATTGAAAGAAAGTTTGACAGACATTTGTAGCTTCTGGGAGTTAGTCTGTTTATATATAAACTTTTTGCCAAACTAATGAACCGTTTGAAGCATCTTTGAACGAATTTTTAATTTTCGAAAGTAAATATAATTTCTTTCACAGGCCTGGAGCGGATCACGGAGTAGTTTTGCTGAATGAGCTGGACGCGAACGGAGGCCGCCCCTTCTGGCCGCATCTCCACTCCATCGACCTCTCTGGCCTCTTCGGTCGACCTCCTCGCACACGACGCTTGCGCCGTCGCATTCAGCTCTTCATCGACTCACACCACCAGCTGGCGAATCTCTCTATCCTGGGTATGCGGGAAAAAAATTGTTGTTAGAGCAAATTATTGATTGTTAGTGAACAAAAAAAAGAAGTGTTAACTCTATATTGTGTTATTGTTCAGCCACTCCACTGAGTCGTTCTCCGTTGACCGCATCCGATGGAAGGCAGATCCTGCTGGCGAGTGCAGCCACTGCCACGCATGCCAAGAGGGCACTGGCAATCTACTCCAAGGCACAGAGGTCTTCACTCGCAGGACGCGCACTCGAGGTTGGGAGAGAGAGAGAGAGAGAGAGCGAGAGAGGGAGAGACAGTGAGCGTGAAAGGAAGGGATGGAGAGAGAGAGAGAGAGAGAAAGTAAGGGGGAGATAGAATACAGGAAGGGAAAGGTAGAGAGAGAGAGAGAGGTAGAGAGAGAGAGAGAGAGAGCGAGAGAGATTGAGAAAGAAAGGGAGAGAGGGGAGTAATAGAGAGGGAAAGAGAGTGGCAGGAAGAGAGAGAGAGAGAGAAAGTAAGAGAGAGAGAGAGAAAACATGAAGGGAGAAGTAGAGAGAGAGGGAGGAAAAAGTAAGGGGATCGTCCATTTGAGGCTCTCCTGACACGTGACTTCATCGCCTCATTGTCGGATGAGGACTGCATTGAATGCTCAACTCTTGTGGAGACGGCGATGAGATTCCACTCATCGACTGAAGATGTGCAAGAGCACGGCGCTCACTGCCAGTACTTGATGTCAGCTCCTTTCCACACACACAAAAATATTGTTTGAAACAAACATTGTTTTGGGGCAAAACTGAAACAACATTGTTTGACATATCAAAAAAAAACAAAAATAGTTTTAAGACAAATTGTTTGATATACCGAACAATATTGTTTCAGTTTCGTTTGTTGTTCCAAAACAATGTTTGTTTCAAACAATTTTTTTTTGTGTGTCCGTTCAATCATCTCCATTTCTGTATAGTTATATAATTTATATTTCGATTGAAAGAAAAGCCTTTTCATATAAGAAAGCTATAGACTGTGTCCTATAGCTTTGTTATGAAAATAAGAGGAAAGAATAAAGCTTCTTTTTTCAGCACAAAAGAAGCAGCATCTTTTTCAAAGATAAAGTTATTAAAAATATATCATAACTAAAGAACGATTACGATGTTCAAAAAAGGTCGTTTCTTAAGCGCCGAACAGTTTGGCGATCGGCACATATTGGAGGGCGATGACATCCTATTGTCGAACGTTCCCGCCGCTCTCCTCACCGACATGCTCGAACGCTGTATGGAGGCTGCGGAAGCCTTTCCGCAGAATGAGAGGGCACGGCCATTTTTTTTCTCCCTCTACCGTAGTTCTTTAATTCTTCTTCCCCAACAATGATTTTTTTTGCCAAAGGTATCTCGCTGTAATCTTCTCAAGACGTGAATATTTCAATACTGTAGTTTAGCCATTTTTCTTTTAACTCTATTGGATGTGTTTTATAGTCTTCTTTTTCATTTTCAGATTTCCGACCTTACCCTGTATCTGGCGGACAGGGTGCGCATTGAGGTCGATCATATGGACTACTTGAGGATCATGCAGATTGGCCTGAAGCTCATGGTGAAGCGCGGCGGCTTCATCGACGACGGCTTGTAAGTCCTGGGAATGCAGTATGGGGAGGGGTGGGACAAATCCTGGGAGTGGGTTTGGACAATCCGCTCCGGAGAAGAGGGCTCCCTTTACCAACTGTAGGATTAGCCTAGTTTTGCACTCCGCATATGCAAAGGGAAGCGATCTGAAAGATAAATGCACCGGCTGAACAAGGTCCGCTGCACGACTCCGCTCCGAGGTGTACAAAGCCAAAGAAAGATAAAACAGTCTGCCCCACTCGAAAAAAGTAATAAGGTGGAGGATTTAGCCGAGAGTTAAGACATCAGGATCGAGAGACAGAGGGCCGGGGTTCGAATCCGTGTAGGGAAATCCACAGGTGCATGCCAAACACTGCGCATGTATCGACCTCGTTCAGCCGTACGCATACAGATAGAGAATGGATTCACTAATGGACAGCTCTGCTTTTTACAGCTACCTCATCAATGACTGCCCTGGCTGCATGACAACGACTGAGCTGGATCTGATCGTGGCTGACCGCCGCATCGTGCCCGTCTTGCTCTACTGGATCAACAGCATCTTTGGGCTGGATGGTCGTTCTGGCGAAATTTATTCTGCCATGAAACTCCTCAGCAAATTTGCGGGTACGAGTTTCTTGTCCAACTGCTAGTGATTCATTTCCGAAATCTTTCAATCATTGTTACTGATAATATTTCATTCGGTCACTTTTGCCGCATATCCTCTTTATGGTGTATTCTACTTTTTTCTCATATCAGCTCTTTCTGTTCCATATCCTCCTCTTTCTCTGTTCTTCCCCCTCCCCTGCTCTCTCTCTCTCTCTCTCTCTCTATGTTCTCACCCTCTGTTCTCTCTGTTCTCTCTCCCTCTCTCTGTTCTCTTCCCCCCTCTTCTCCTTTTTCGCTCTCTGCTCTCTTTGCAGGTGGTCGGCCTGCCGTCTGCAGACAGATAGTCGAGAATGATGGAGTTGCTATCGCCTTCCGCGTTGCCCTGGACACTGAAGAGAACGATCGCAGTGGAGTCAGTTTCACTTATTTCTCCTAAGCGGTATTATGTTATGTTCTGAGTATTATTATTTTTGTATATTACAATAGAAATCTTAACATACATATTTATGTATATATCGACTAGTATGCATGAAACTGTTATTTAGGCTCTCTCTCTGTTGGCTTCGCTGTCAAAAGAGGAGTCTTCGGTGCAGCATCATCTCATCCGCCACGAATACATGAAGCCCTTATTGTTAGTTTACAGTCTTTAGTTACGATTATCGTTAACTTTTTATTTTATTCATTTTTATTCTTTACTAGTTTTCAGCCTTAGCCTAGTGTATATGATTGTTATTTATTCACAAATTTCCTTGAATGAAATACTATAAAATCAGCCAAGAAAACAAGGCACTCAAACTTTGACGTCCCATTTCTGTTTTGCTCTTACAATTAGCTACTTTGCTTGCTAGGCCACAAAGTTTCAAACTCACGCACTTTTCCCAACCAGTCGAACGACGCACTTATTCCGTGTTCAAAAACTCGCTAAATTCCACGTAAAAGAATGGGTGACCGAAGAGCAACCAACCATTGAGTCTTCTTTTATGAACTTCCTTCATTCATGCATGTCCTATTTAACGGCCTGCCTCGTTTTCAGCGACGTTCTGGTGCGTCCTCCGAATGGAACTCGTCTCGGGATCCCAGACCAGTTCCTGGCCGGGTTCATCATCTCCCATCTGCTCACCTCGGCTGACTGGGATTACTGTGGCATCGACAAGGCGTGGGCAAACCAGCAGCTGATTAGTGCTTCTCTTTCAAATTCCTCTGTCGATAGCTACGATTGGCTGATTGTTATTTATAGAAGAGCCAAAAACTATTTTTGAGATGCGGATCTAAGATCTCTTGCGATCTTTATTTACAATTAACAAGTTTGGTGGAATTGCGCGCCTATTCTAAAAGAGGGTTTTTTTTTAGATTGGCACAGTTGAGTTGTGGCTGGAACACAACTGCGTGGTCATGAACTTGTCAGTCTCCTTGATTTCTTTTTATTCTCTCAGTAGTCCTCATTGCTGAACAAGGTCGGTTCATGCTCAGAAAAAGTTTTTTTTTTACCTGACTAGGGCACTTTTCCCCAATAAATTTTATTTTTACCGAAAGAAGAAGGCATTTTTTGGCTTTGTGCCACCTGCATGGGGCCGTGCACCTGACCTTGTTCAACGCTGGCGATCTCAATCAATCAATTTATACGGTGTAACGTGGAACAATATGTGTAACAAATCTTCATTAATTCTTCATTTATTTCGAAATGTTTCTTTTATGCGCGATTGCTTATCTCTTTGCTTGTATCTGTGACAATGAGAATGAGTGCCTCTTCCTTGAGGCCTGCATTCTTCCCCGACCTCTTCCTGCTCAACCTCTATGCGTGCGCGGGTGCGCAGCTCTGGGTGCTCTGGTCCATTCGGGACGCGTGCAGAGTTCGTGAGCGGTTCGTGAAGCGGTTCAGAGAGGAAGGAGGACGTGAGCGGCTCGAGATCCTTCTGGGCCAGAGTAAGACCCTTACGGTATCCGGCAAGCAGCTCGCAATGGAGATTCGCGACTCCATGGACTCTCGTCCAGTAGAACCGTAGGCATTTATCTCTCTCTCTCTCACTGTATCTCTATCTCTCTCTCATTTGTCTAATCGCTATTTGCTGGTTTTTTTTCATCGTGAGACCATACTGTTCTTTTAAACTTTTTTTTACTAGTAAATCGTCCTTACAATTAGCGTGTGTTTTACGAGTCTTTTATAATAACTGATGCGTCAGCCCGATCCATGTCTCTTCATTATTTTCTTTTAATTAGACTTCTTGAATATTCAATCGCCTTGATATATGTGCTCTGGCCAAAAGTCTTTCGGTACCACTGCCTCCCCCTTCCAGAAAGCCACTGCTTCGCGCATGACCCTTTCTCCTAACTTCCCCAAGCCGAAGGTATTCGATCCCAGACCGATCGATAACGAGGATTGGTAGAGAGGCCACTCCCACTTGAAATTCCCATTTCCTATTGCCATGACCATATTGTGTTATCTTTTCCCAACTCGCTCTATTCTTTCTTCAATCGTTGTACAATTTATCGGCATCTTTTCTTTCTCGAATCTATTCTTTGTTCACTCTCTGCCTTGGATTATCGACAAAAGAAAAAAAAGTTTGGAAAGGCAGAGCTTGTGACCTATCACACTGTAATAGACGCGTAATCCTTTTTTACCTATGAAATAAATAATCGGTAAATATTCTGATAAATATCAACAAAGTCTCTCTCATAAATATCGATACAATCTCAACAACAAACATATTGAATTGCATAAAAAAAATTGTTACACAATGGCAACAAATAGAAAGTGTTGAGGTTGTTCACATCTTTGGAATGAAGAAGAGACAAGGTTTACGAGAGGTGAATTCAAACTTGGGATGCATGAGTTGCAGGGTTCAAA